>MDKI01050963.1:0-11154 GCA_005239505.1 Nicotiana paniculata | reverse complement strand
CTTCCCAAGGTTCAAGCTAATCCCCCACCACTCTTCTTCAATTCTCACACTCTTCTCCCACCCTAGGTAAGATTTTATTTTTCCCTACTTTTGTTAGTTTTTCTTTTGAATTCTTGTTTAGGTAGTAATTTTTCTTATTTTTTTTTAGAAGTAATTTGTAGTGTATACTTAGTTGCTTGTGGGTGGTGGGGTTTGTGTAGTTTAACTCTTAACGTAGTTGGGTGAATTTGGTGCAATTGTGGTGGAAATTGGGTTATAACATGGTTCATTGGGGGCTTCGGTGAATGATGCCCACAGCGAGTGTCAATGATATTTGTGACCAATTGTCAGGGTGAAGTCTGAGTAACCACAGTTGGGTCACCTCGTTTGTACTGCGTTAATGATGTTCCTTATTGTAGGTAATATGGAACCCCTCAGAAAGATTCAAGCCACCAGTCCTTCCTCCAGCGGACAAGTGGAATCATCTAGAGCACGAGCGTCAACTGATGCTCGTTCTTATGATAGCAACAAGTTCGTCTCCATTGTAGCTCAGGCACAGTTTGCTGATAAGGAATCAAAGAAGCCAATACCATAACGGGGCATGGACATAGCGTCCCTCCAGTATGACTGTCCAAACATTTACAATGAGCTGCTCCGGCGTAGGTTGGATGCTTTCTTTGAAAAGTCGGGCGAAGCCAATGCGCTGGTGGTGAGAGAATTTTATGCAAACGTTTTGGAGCATAGGAATGATGTGGTCACTGTGCGAAAGAGGCCTGTTGACGCATCTGTGGAAGCTATTAGGAGAGCCTACAGGCTGCCAGGTCCCGTGGCGGAGATGGAAGATTTCTATGAGGCGTATGGTAGACGCTACACTTAGTGGGAGACGTTCTTTCCAACTATCTATGCACTTGACAAAGAGATTGTGTGGATGCAATACGGGGAGAAATTCAAGTCGTCGGCACTAACCTTTGAAGGGAAGTATTGGTTATATCTCATCAACAACCGCCTGATCCCATCCAACAACACCACAGAAGTGAATGCTCCTCGTGCTTGTTTGATTTGGTGTTTCATGAATGGCCACGACTTTGATGTGGCCAAGCTCATTCACGAGGAGATTTTCACTCGCCGTCCCATCAAGAGGTATGGCTTCTTCTTCCCCTCCCTTGTTACAAGATTATGCCGTGCAGCTCGGGTGCCAGAAAATTTGAGGGTAGATGGCAAAGTGCCGAAAAAGGCCGCCTTTCGAGCAGACAAGGTAAATACTAGGAAGGATCATGTGGCGGCCAGTGGTGCTAATAGGGAGGATTCCCCTGAGGAAGAGGAGGACGAGCAGGTAGAAGTGGGAGATGATTTTCCCGCTCATGAGCATGTTGCCGACGTAGCAGGACTTTCTAGAGTCAGTCGGAGTCAGGGGTTGGACAATCTGGAGCAGGAGCTGGCAGGGTTGCGTACCTCGATCGCTGACTTAGGAACGCATGTTGATGCGGTGGCTACCCAGTAGGTTAAATCAGAGAAGAAAATCATGGGCTGGCTGCGAGATCTGGGTCGTGCATGTCATCTGGACCCGGGGACGACGGTCTCTGATCAAGATTGATCCATCAGGGAAGTTACCTTACATTGATTTATTTTGAATTCCATGAGGACATGTCTTCCTTTTAAGTTTGGGGTGGGGGTTACTTCATTGTATGTGTATATATGTAAGAACGTAATTGTTATATTTTCTTTTGTTTACTTTTGGGTTTTGTTTTTTTAGTTTTGACTAGCAGTTTAATTATATGAGTCGACTTGTCTCAGCGACGGATCTCATTCGACAGGGTTCTTAAGGGTCTAAGTCGACCATTAAAAAAAATAGAAATATGTTGGACTCTTCCTAACGACGGATCTCCTAGACAGTTTTCTTGAGGGAAGTAAGTCTAAAGAAAATACCAAAAAGATTTTCTGCTCTAGGTAGTGTAGCAACTCCCCCTTGATTTTTCTTTGGGTCGCGGTTCTTTTTCAAGGGTTTTGCTTGAACCCGGTGTAGTTAGTTTTTGTTTATTGTGTTTTTAGTTTTTAGTTGGTACTTATGGGCTATGAGCTGAGATAGGAAGAGAATCCATTAGCATTGTTACACCTGAACACAGTAGACACTAGAGTGTGACGCTTAGTCTCAGTTGTTGATTCTTGTTAGAGTGCCTTAAATTGTATATTTGTAACTGACTTGAGTACTCAAACGAAAGTGTTTTAATAATCCAATCTGGAGTGAGTCATGTATCATGTGTGTGTGAGTTGTATTGTATTCTATGCTCTGCATTTGATGCCTAGAACTTGCCATGTGTGTTTGCAAAGCGAAATAGTAGCTTTATTCAGAAGTGATATAGGCATTTCTTTGTTAAGCCACATATATAAAGTATACCCACCTAAATGTGATATATCGTAGTCAACCCCGTTGAGCCTATAAGCATGTTCTTTGGAAACCACATTACAAGCCTTACCCAATTGTTTGAATGGCCCATCTATTTGAACATCTTTACCTCCCATGAGCACTTGAGTTGTTATGAAATATGTAAAAGTTAAAGTGTGGGGTGGCTGGTTTGGCTTTTGAGTGGAACCAACGAAATAGGGAGAAAGGTGAAATTTTTTTAAAAAGAAAAAATGATAAGCGCCTCTTAAATGAAAAAAAAAGACTAAATAAATGAAGTCCTTGAAAAGTGGTGACTTGATACAACTGTACCTAAAGCAGTTTGGGGTATTATAAATAGAAGTGTGGTAGAATGTCTGGTCTGACATAGTACGGTGCTGAAAGTGCAAGTAATTGTATTAAAGTGCTTAAGGAGGTTAGTCACTATATCCAAATATATCCTACCCGTTCCTTAGCCTACATTACAACCAAATGAAGTCCTAATTGATCTTAGACTGAATGAGCTCGATTAGTAGAGTAGTACACTACGGGAAAGCCTATGGTGCATCTTTGTGCATATGAATGTTCTTTCTGAGAGTGAGTGAATTTTGTTTATATGAGTTCCTAATTGTTCTTCATGTTATTACTTGTGGAACTACTCTCTTGTGTGATGTGAGGGCACTTGATTCATGAAGGAAAGGTAAGTCTTGATCTCTGTATGGAGTAAGTTGAGTAAGTATGAATATTGCACGGCACGTGAGAGTCAACTCTTGAAGCAAAGATGTTACACTACTAGGCGCAACTTTTGTGATATGTTCTTGGTGTGACACGTTAGGGGGGTGCTTAGTGAAGGAACCTCTGTAGAGTATGGTGGATTGCTCAGGGACAAGCAATGATTTAAGTGTGGGGTGTTGATAATAGGCTAGATTCATGTGGTTTAGCAATCATTTATGCCCTAACTTTACTATGCTTCACTGTTCTAGGAAGGTTAAATGACAAAAAAATAGCTCTAATTGTGAATTTTATGTTTTGCAGGAGCAAGTCATGATTAAGAGGTCATAGGACAGTGTTTGGAGCTAAATTAAAGCAAGGAAAGCCTCTCGGAGTTGAGTGCATGTGAAAGAAGAAAGAAAAGAAGAGATAAATAGCTTATTCACTCTAGCGTGGGCCAAGCGCGGCCACGCTAGTCCAGGAAGCAGCGACAGTGCAAAACGCAATTAGCGCGGCCCATGCGCGGTTCGAGCGCGGCCATGCTAGTCACTCCGAAACGCGGTAATTTTAGGGGTAAACTTGGAAGTTTGGGGGAAATTCCACTTAACCTATAAGAGGTCCAGCTCGCCCAAAAATAGGATATCAAGATTTTTATAGTTTTGTTCAAGGCAAGAAATGTTCAAGAGGCAAGGAGGAAAATCCGGCATCGAGTTCTACCTTTCTTCCTTTTGTTTTTATCATTCATGATGAATTTTGATGTTGTTACTATGAAAACAATTATGAGCAGCTAAATTATTTAGTCTAAGGTTTTGATGGAACCTGTTGAAGGATGAACTTCTTGTTGTGTTAATATAGTTTGTCCAGTTTAATCTCTATTTGTTCAATTACGTTTTTGTTGTAGTTAATTGATAGGATCCTGAATTAACTGTGCATATTTAGTATGTATTACTCGGAGAGAGTGCATATTTAGGTAGTTGTTGAATAACACCACTCCCGAAGTATATGAGGAATCAATAACCGAGGGTTTAAAGGTGGGATTAGGGATAACGAAACCTTGGGTGCGATCTAAGTGAACTGTAATAAAATTCAGCTAGCGTAACTCGGGAGAGTGCGTCTAGTAAATTATCGTAATTACTCGGGAGAGAGTTACGGTAGTAAGAGTGCTCATGATCGATAGAGAAGATTAGGCAAATCTATATGACACATAACAGAAAGGGATTCCATCAGTAGAGGAAATCACAACCTTGGATCCTTCTCTTATTTGTTTACAACTCAGTCATAGTTAGCTCTTAGTTTAATTAATTTTATTCAGTCATAGTTAATAGAAATATTACCCATAATTATTCAAAACATCTGGGAAGTTGATTACGGATAATTCAATGAGTCTGGCAAAAGTAATTGATAGGTTAATTCCCTGTGGGATTCGATTCTGGGCTAACATGGATTATATTTGCAACGACCGCTTTGTCCTTTTATAAGGCATAGTTGGCGTGATCAACGTCATTATTAATAAACATTATGCTTTATTATAAATTTAAAATGCTCGTTTTATATGTCTTCTAGATAGACTAATAAATAATGTTCATTTTTTTAATTGCCTGATCATGTATGATTTCAATAATAAACTAAAAATTACGATGTTGACAGACAATATATATGCAATATAAGAAATAACTCAATAGGATTTATGCCAATAAATTTAATAGGGTTCCATTTAACGAGAAAGACTTTTTTAATCAAAAATAAATTATCAGCAAAAATAACTACAATTTCATAAGTTACATTAGCTTTAATTAAACTATAAATATTTTTGTGTAAATTATTGTGAAAGAAAATAGTACTCTAGTTGCCAGGAAAGAACCAACAAAGAAGTACGCTTTTGAGATAATTAAAGTAAAAAATTCACTTCGTAGATATTAAAATTTATGAAGTATTATTTTTTGGAGTAAATAATACTAAATGTCACATATTAGTTACTCTGATCATTCAACAGCAAAACAATATAAATCAAACGAAGAAATAGAAAAGACATATGGGACTTGAGATGCATCAGTGAACTATTAGGAAGAAAGTTGAGTGGGGTGGGACGTGGGGCCCACGTGAGGGATTGGAGTGTAGAGGTGTATGATGACATAAGCTCGGGAGCAATTTAGTCAAAAACACTCAAAAGATTATATTGAAGCTAGACAAAATTCCTTTTTAAGTAATCATATTGGTCTATTTTAACTAAAATCACCAAAATGCCCTTTAGGTGCCAAACATGTTGACCATCAGCTACTTATCCTCTTTTATATATTAGTATACATATATTTATTATTTAGTTATATATTTTATTTTATTTTTAGATATTAATATTAAATTATTTAATTTAACGTAAACATGAGTTGTGAATAAACAGTGTGTTTGGTTTGTGTTTATTTGTGGCTATTAAAATGAAACAGTAGCTGATGAAGTAGCACTTGCAGTCACCGACTTAAATTCGTGAGCTAAATGCCAGCAAAAAGGATGAGAACATAGTCCAGAAAATAGTAATGTGGTTGCTTATTATTACTTACTCCATTATTTTTACTTGTTCATTATATTAAAAAAAAAAAATTGTACTTATTCATTTTAGCAAATTAAGAAGAAAAAAAAACAATTTTACCTTTATTATTTATTACTCAAAACCCAAATATATATATATAGATTTCGTTTTAAAATTAGTGCTGGTAAAGTGAGAAATCTTGAATCTTTGAAAGATTCTAGGTGGGGTATGAACTTTTTGGAGAGTGTAAGGCGGCCTTTATTTTTCCATGTACATCATTAAGTAACAAAGCACTAGGTATCCCGTTATATACTAAAAGAAAGATAGTTCTTTCGTGTTAAATTATTTGAATCTTTTTGGAGTATGAGGGTTAAATTAATTATTTTTTTCGTCTCAATTTATATATTATGTTTTTTTTATATACTTTTTAAGAAATATTAATTAAGAGGGATTTTAGATGATTTTATTTTTATTTATGTCTAAAGATATAATCTCTCTTTATTAAATATTTATTCTATTTATGTGCTATCTCCATTTTCAAGAACAATTACTATTAAGGGTAAAAATAGGATAAATATAATTTATTTTGTCTTGAACTTCTAAAATGACAAATAATTTGATACAATTATTTTTAGAAATCACGACAGATAATTTAAGACGGATGAGTAATGTTCAGCATAAATTCGGACACAAATTCTTTAATTTTTCGTAATAAAAGTTATATATTTAAAACTACATAAAAAATATTATAAGTCACAATTCAAAATATTTAAAGACCTTTTACTAAAAACATGGTCAAGAAACTTATTCGTTTTGAAGTAGAGAGTATATTTATCTAGTGGTATATTAGCTTAAATAGATTAGATTCTGAAATGTTGCAACTTGCAAAGTGGGGAGAAGGCTACGACTAAATTTTCTCAATTTGTTTGTTTTAAAATTTTAATCTCACTGTCATCTCCCCTGTAAATTGTTTCGTGTAATCGAATTTCTTTTCACATTAGTAACAGGATAACAAGGAAGCGTGTGATGATTCGATAGGTCACTTTGAATCTTAACCTTCATTTCTGTGTTGCGAAGCCTCGAATAGCTTTATTTAGTCTTTCTCAATTTGTGTGTGCGGTTCGTGTCTTTTTCCGGAAATTTTTTATGTGAAAAGCTTAAGAAAATGTGAAAAATTGCCTTAAAACTCGTTTGAGTTGACTAAGGCCAACATTTCGTGTAATCGGACCTGGATCTGTATTTTGACGGTCCGATTGGTCCATATCATGATTTGAGACTTGGGCACATGCCCGAAATCGAATTCGGAAGTCGCTAACTTGATTAAACGTAATTTGTTGAAAACTAGAAATTTGAAGGCTAAAAAGAATTCTTAAGTTTGACCGTAGGTTGACTTTATTGCTATTAGGCTCGGATTCTATTTCGGAACTTGGAATAGGTTCATTTTACCATTTATGAATTGTCTGCAAAATTTGGTGCAAAACGGAGTTGATTTGACGTGATTCAGACGTCCGGTTGTAAATTTGCATGTTCTTGAGTTTCTTGAAAATATCATTCATTTTGATGTCAGATTCATAGTTCTATCTGTTATTTTGCCATTTTGATCGCGTGAGCAAGTTCATATGATGTTATTACACTTGTGTGCAAGTTTGATTTGGAGCCCGAGGGGCTCGGGTGAGTTACAGATAGGCTTCAGAGTGGTTTTTGGACTTAGGCAATTGTGGTTCTGAGTTTTCAGATGTCGCGTGCATCCTTCTTCGCGAGCTTCACGATCACGAAGAGTAACCTGGGCTGGGGTGAAATTTCTTCTATGCGAACGCGAGGCTTAAGTCGCGAAGGCGAAGCAATGGTGGGACACCTCGCGAACGCGACCAAAGCTACGTGAACCCTATGGGTATGGGCCTGGAAGGGGGATCAGTTGTATGTTCTACGCGAACGCGAACGGAGGGTCGCGAACGTGAAGGCCAAGGGTAGAACAATCACAAACGCGTAGGGCATCTTGCGAATGTGAAGGCCAATAGGGATGATGTGTCTGTGCTTCGCGATCACATCATGTCCTTCACGAATGTGATGAAGACCTGACGCCAGTGATTTAAAATGTTCCAAAGACAAGATTTTCTTCATTTTTCACCATTTTCACATTAGAGCTCGGCCTAGAGGCGATTTTGAAGAAAAATTGCATCCCCGCTTTGTAGGTTAGTATATTTTAACTCGTTTCTTCTATTTCCATCAACACCAGTTGATTTCTAACCTTAACATATGCTCTTTCATAGTAGAAAATTAGGGATTCGAGTAGAATTTGAGTTTTCTTTAAAATTGAGATTTAGACTTCAAATTGGGGTCGAATTTCAAAACTAATCTTATACTCGGGCTCAGAGGTGAATGGGTAATTAGCTTTTGGTCCGAATCTCGGGTTTTGACTAAGCGGGCCTGGGATTGACTTTTGTTGAGTTTTTAAAAAAAGTGTAAAGATCTTAACTTTATCTACTGTAATTGATTTCCCTAGCATTGTTTGATGATATTAAATCTATTTTTGTTAGATTCGGTTGGTTTGGAGGCGAATTTTAGAGGGAAGGCCCCGGTTGAGCTTTGATTTGATTGCAGAACGAGGTAAGTGTCGTGGTTAAACTTGACTTGAGGGATTAGGATTAGTTTGCCTATTTTCTACATGTTTAATGTGTGGATACAACGTATATGTGAGGTGACGAGTACTTGTGCACTATAGTTGAGTTAAAGCATGCGGGTGGGACTTGTATCCTTGTGTTTTATTGTATTTTTAATTATGATATCTATGCTTAGGTTAGGTTATTACTTCTTTGATCATTCCTTCCGTAATTAATCGCTTATTTCGTAATTGATGAGTATTTTGGAAGTTGAAGTTTGGTATCTTGGCATCATATTTGACGTTAAGTACATTCTCGGTATTGTTTATTTCCCAAATTCATATCATCTTCATTTTATGGTAAGGAAGAGTGTAAAAGCCCGAATGATGATGCTGGGCCACTACATCTATCTCATTTATTGATTAATATATATAGTATGGAAGAGAGTAAAAGCACGAAGGGTGATGCCATGCCATTTATCTCATTTATTCATTATTATATGGTGATGAAGAGTGTAAAAGCACGAAGGGTGATGCCATGTCATTCATATTATTTATTCATTGTTACATGGTGAGGTTGAGAGTAAAAGCACGAAGGGTGATGCCGTGCCATTTTATTTTACTATATCATCATTTCATGGTAAGGAAGAGAGTAAAAGAACGACGGGTGATGTTGTGTCATTTTCATATCGTTGGTTATCTGATCTCATTGGTCGAAGATTTATTTGATTATTACGTGATTTCATACCTATCGTAGTTGTCATATCTTTCCCCTTTTGCATGCCCCCTCCCGGTTTGTATGTTGTTATTCTCTGTTATTGTTACTACTTCGTACAGATATACTTGTACATGTTTATTTACGTAGGTGTCCTATCATAGCCTTGTCACTATCTCATCGAGGTCAGTGTTGATACCCAATTTTTCCCTATATTATTTTCAAAATGCATATATATTTTTCAAAATAATGCATGGGCATCAATTAGTATTTTTCCATTATTTTCTGTAATTTTAAAAGATTTTAATTAATTTATTCCATCATTTTATTAACCAAATAATTACTAATTGCATCACAAATAATTTTATAATATTTTTATTGCCTAATTTTATCATTTATATTTATTTTAAGCTTTAATTAGTTTATGCATAATTATATTTTACTTTGGTAGGTTATAATTGCAATAATTTTGCAACAATAGCCCATGTGCGCATAATTACTTTCTTTTTTAACACGAAAATGACCTCTTATAATTATAATACTAAGTAATTATTTTAAATCATTTTTCATGCATAAATAGCATTTTTTATCATTTATTAGTTATTTCTATAAATAATTTATCGGATTATTGGGTATTTAACAAATGGCCTCTTTTAATTTGATTTTCGGACCAGCCCAACAACTACCCAGCCCAATTAAACCAACCCATAACCCAATACCCAAACCTAATAACCCAATTCGTATAACCCGCCCAACCCCCAAATTCGATCATGGCCATTGATCTCAGGAGATCAACGATCCACGATATCCTTTCCTTTTTAATTACACCAAACGACCCCAAACCCTACTCATTTTCTAAAACATGCCGCCTCTGAATCCTTCCCTCCTCTTTTCGCTCTCACCCTCCTCCTAACCCTAGCCCGCTGCCACCAAAACCCCTTTGATTCATGGGTTCTTTCTTCAATCTCAGGCCTTATCTGGCCTCATATATCTGCTGGTTGTTCGATTTTCATGTTACTTGAGGGAATCTCAAAGGGATTCGAACAAAATTGGTTCAAATCCCTCGTTTTCTCGATAAGTCTGTCCGTATTCACCCCCATGTCTGTGAGTAGTATCATTTTTGTATTTTCATGGCTTCAAATCTCGGATTTCAAATCGGAATTTTCTCACCTCTACTTATGTTTTACTATTTCTGGCTAAACCCATTCAGATCTCTTTATATTTGAAACGGTTTGAGTTTGTTTGTTAATTTTCCTTTAAGGTTCTACTATTTTGTTAACCAATTTTCGTTTTCCCCAAAAAGCTAGGGTTTCGATTTTCTTTCAAGTTTATGCAAAATGTTTTCGAACGTTTAAGTGTTTAACTATGATTCTCTTCCTTTAGCTTTCAACTGGTTTCACTTGATTTCATCTCTATGTCTTTATGCTCTAGGGTTTCATCTTTTTATGTTTCTTCAAAACTATTTGAAAATATTTAAGTGTTAACTCTGGATTTCTTCCTTTACTTTTTCGACTGAGTTTCATCTCTATCTTTAAACCTTAGGGTTTTTCGTTACTCGTCTGTTTGTTATAATATTTTGCCCGTTCACCTTAGCCCTGTCAATTAAAATGATTAATTGATTTACAAGCCTAATTAGGGTTTTGAAACTGTGTTTTCCTTAATACTGTTATTTCATTTATTTAGATTCTTTCCTTATATGTGATTCATAATTAGTGTTGCTTTCCTTAATTATATTACTGGCTCGATTTCTGGGTTTTGATTGTTTTGACTAGCCTATAATTGATTTCTGGATTTACTACTTACCTTATTTAGCCTCAATCTTGTCTACTGATTTATTCCGTGAAAGACTCTCCTTAATTTAAGTTACCCTTACTGTCAATTTATTCTCGTTAGCCCTAATAGATTGATTAATTGATGTTGCATGCCTTATTTGCGTGCAAATGATTCTCCTGCCTTATTTGGTTTTACTCTATTGTTGCTATATAAACCTTTCATTTGTTCTGATTTTAAAAACACACGCTGAGACACAAGCTCACACTCTTACACTCACACACTCACTTGAGTTCTTTCTATCACTCTGATTTGCTGCATTATCTAGCCGACTAAAATCCAAGGCTAGACTCTTAGATTCCAATTGCTTTCATCTTCCTGTTTACTTTCTCCCCTAGCCGGTATGCCCTAACCTTTGCAATGTCATTCTTTACACTTTGCTTGACTAGCCTGTATCAATTCTGTCTTTCACATGA
>ML344172.1:0-34964 GCA_005239505.1 Nicotiana paniculata | reverse complement strand
CCCCCCCTCTGTCCACCCTTCCCTCCTTCCATAAGTATTGCAGTTGACTCATTGGCAAATGATGTAAAATAAAAACCAAAAATTATTCCTGAATGAATCTTTTTTCTTTCATTCTGCATTATATAATTATATGCTCTTCTATATATAGCTTATTTCTGTCTTTTTTTTTTCAAGAAAATGGAAGCAAAGAAGATAAAAAACAAACACTCAGTATATCGAGGTGTTCGTATGAGAAATTGGGGAAAATGGGTTTCAGAAATACGAGAACCACGTAAGAAATCCAGAATTTGGCTTGGAACTTTTCCTACCCCAGAAATGGCTGCTCGTGCTCATGATGTTGCTGCTTTAGCCATCAAAGGTAATGTTGAATTATGTGTGATCATATGTTTTTTTAAAATATTTACATTGTTATTTATTGTCGTCTTTCAGAAAAAACCTCTCGGTAAGGTCTGCGTACTGTGGCGAAGCTACATATTGATATGGGTGGTCAACTGATCATCCTTTGTCGTGAAATTACACTGTGTATATAGATAAAATATCATGTTTTAGAGGTACATTACATATATTGAACATTCTTTGTCGGGAATTATTTTGTTACTTTTTTCAAATTTGAACATCCATGAGAAAATTTCTGACTTTGTCATTGTCAGCGTACACACTACCCTTTCCAGATCCCACTTGTAAAATTCCATCGGATTATTGTTCTTGTTGTTGTTGTTGTTATAGGGCTAACTCATTATCATTTTATAAGTTTCCTACCTTCCATAGTAGAGGTGAGGTTAACCGTTCAAATTACATTAATTACTATAGTATTCTCCCCGATGTAATAAAAAAAAATTAATATGCTATTATTTACTAAACGAAAAATGGTCTAAATTATTCCTTGTACCATTTGAAATTATGCAACTTTATCATATGTAAAGCTTTTGATCTAATATAATCTTGTCCTTAGAAAAAAGTCTTAATTTTCTATCCCTGGCGTGGAACTTTACCTTAAAAGTGATTAAAAATATTTTTATTTCGAAAGTAAAGAGGAGTGTAGCAGTCGTGCAAGCAAGCGAAATCGAATGCACTAGATGAGCTTGCAGCATTCCAATCCATTCCCTTAATATAATAGGTTGTCTATGTTAATATTTGTTATAGTCAAAGGGTTGAGGGAAAATTTGAACTTTTTCTCAAAAGATTTGGACACGTTCACCTGGACTTCCTTTACATGGAAAGGGTAAACACGAGATAATTTGCTAACAATAAGGATATAAACAGACCTAAAGTGCAGTGAATGACAAAATTAAGCAATTTCTAATTGTACATACATAGAAAATTTTAAACTTTTTTCTTAATTATATGTCTACAACATGTCATTTACGTGCGAACTTAATTCTAATTCTTATATGAGTGAAACACATAAAATTTATTCTTTTAAGTGTGTGATAATCTCACATAAAAGCTTAATTAAGTTTTCAGAACGATAAAATATTATTTAATTAGATTATGTCTCAACAGGTAACGGTGCAACCCTCAACTTCCCAGAACTTGCAAGTTCTCTTCCAAAACCCTTATCACTAAACCCCTGTGACATTCGAACAGCAGCAACCAAAGCAGCTTCAATGCAAAATTCTGATTCTTCGCGCAAGATTGACGCATGTATCAGTGTAGACTGTCTACATCGCAGCAGTTGCAGTACGACCTTTCGCCAAACCATGCATGAACGCGAGATGCTTTGTGCACCGAGCTGTTCTTTATCATCAACTCTGTCAACTTCTTCTTCTTTGTTACCAACTAATCCAGCAATGGCTGATTTGGGGACGACGACCGAGGAATTAACACAAATCATTGAGTTGCCAAGATTGGGAACTATTTTTGATGACTCGTTCGATTTGAAAAATGATTTTATGTGTGCTGACTATCCTTCTCCTTGGTTGAGCTGTGATGATGAAGTAGGAACCATATCAAGCTGTTTTGAACCGTCTTTACTCTGGAATTACTAATTATGTCTTACTTCCAAATAAGTTACATTCTACTGTATGAATCCTTACTTTATTCTTTAAGTTCAACTACGACTAAATTATAGAAGAGAAGAAATAATTATTACTTTTTACGGATGTCCTTGGTGAATGTATATGTAAAATTGTGCATAATTTAGTAAATATCGAATTATCGTATCGAGATCGAAAATTTTGGTATTTGATATTCGATATTTTGGTATTTGGTTTAAGTTTTATAAAAGAATTAGTATTTAGGTATGGTATTCTGTATTTTAAAATATTCAAATACGGATACCGTATCGAATTGTATACTAAGTTATACAATACACGTATTATCGATTATAACATAAATATTAAAGTTCTAATTTTACTTTATGTCATTTTTATAGTTTTCTTTAACATTTATCATTTTTTTTGTTTCACTATACTTGTCTTTTCCCTTTTTCTTTGGTTGCCTACTTACGTTTCAATCTTTCTTCCATCTAAGTTTAGCCTTTTTGGTTTCCATCTTTGTTATTTTACTATATTATATATTTTTAGCGTATGTGTGAGCATCTTACTTAAGAATATTACAGACTATGGCTTTATGTACTACTTAATATTCGAGCCAAATAAATCGAAGTTCCCAGACCGAATAAACCAAAACTGAAAGAAAAAAAGTCGAATCATACTGAATTTAATTAGGTATGATATTGGTATAGTATTTTAAGAAATCGAATATCAAAAGTATCGAACCGAAATATTTATATACCGTATCATACTGACCGACGGACACCCTGCGTATATCCTTTTTAAAATTTTCTCAGAAGGTACTAAAACGGCATTTCATTGAAGCTTCTTTATCCTCTCATTTGGTTATGTCCTTTAATTTTCCAGTGTAAACTTCTTTTGCAATATTGCAGACTCTACAGTGTGAGGAGTTTACCGTCAATGTAAATAATGTTAATATTATCATATCACTCAAAAAATATTTACATGTAAACCGCTTTAAAATGTAAGATTTATAATTTTAAAAATAAAAAAGGACCTACGGAACAATAGTCAACGCCTAGCTAGGGGTGTGCATTCGAATCGATTATTTGTTATCGATTTTGATTTCGATTTTGTACTCTTCGGTTATCGATTTATCGATAAACCGATAAGATATACTAAAAAGACGAATATATCCTTATTCTATAATACCCTTTCATTTACCCTAAGTCCCTGACCCTATTATTTCCTCTAGCCAGCGCCGATTTCGACTTCATTGATAAGTGAGAAGAGTCATTTCCCCATATTGGTGGAAAGCATTTTCCTTGAATAAAAATTTTGGTAACCATATGTTAATTGGTTATAAGATTATCGGTATGGTGAGAATATAATGTTCTTCTCTTTCCTAGTTTGTACTTTCTTGCATATCCTAACACATTGCAAAAGAAGTATACTAATATTGTGACGTACTTTCTGCATGTTTGAGTCAAGAGAAATAGAGAAGGAACTCGTGGATTGGAAATTAAATATCATTATTAATAATTCTAAAAGAGTAGATACGTCTAAATTAGGGAAAATGATGCAACTTAGAGAATTTGTGGGTCTAAGAAGCTTTTTGTGGCTTACATCTTCATGTGCTTGTTGACATAATTTTTATGTTATAAACGGTGTTTGTCTTAATTTAGCTTCTTTTTGTCCATATTAGTTAGGCGTGTTTATAGCAATATACTTTCCGTGGAATTCCGCAAATTTTCTTATTGGTGTAATCGATAAGCCCCAAAAATCGATAAATCGAAACCTTATTGAAATGATAACGATAAGTATATGTGCAAATCGATAAGTAATTATCGATAAGGGTCAAAATCGAATGCACACCCCTACGCCTAGCCATGACCGTCCTCGTTTTTTGACGTTTTAGGGCGATAAAACTGAAATTCCGCATGATTCCCAGATTTTCGTGTGCTATACCTCATGCTTTCTACGTGGGCCCGGGGCTTTAAACCTGGATCGTCTTAAATTTTTTCCGTCCATCAAAAACGACCTAATGAACAATAGTTACTGTCTCGCCATGATTGTTCCTTGTTTTTCGCGTTTTAAGCGATAAAACTAAAATTTTGCCTGATTCCTAGATTTTCGTATGCTATTGTCCACGCCTTCTGCGTGGGCCAAGACCCTCTTATTACATGTAAAAGTTTTTGGGGAGAAATTCAAAAATAGCCAGATTTACAAGTGGTCATTCAAAAATGGCCACAGTTTCAAAAATAATCGAAATTTAGCCACTTTTCATGTGAAGATAAATCTGGACGAAATCATTGTTCAAAATCCAGAAAATACTCTAGCATAATATACTGGAATTCCCGTATAATATACTGGTATACTGGAGTTCTAGCATAAGTCTACCGGAACTGTAGTATATTATACTGGACTTCCAGCATAATATGCTGGAAGTTCATACACAGGTGCTCCAATCTCCAGTATATTATACTCCAACTTTTCGTGTTACATATTTTTCAATAACTTTGCAAACGCTGACTATTTTTAAATAACTAATCCGAAAACTGACTAGCCCGTGCTATTTTTACAAGTTTCTGCCCCCACCGGAAAGTCAACACATACCCGCAACAAGTAACGACGGGTACGTAGCAAAAAAGAAAATTAAGAATCTAGCTAGAACGTACAAAATTAAATTCTTTCGCAGTTATATACATTAATAATCACATCCTATCCGACAAATTAAATAAGTAAACAAATTAGTACATAACCAATAAAAATTAAGAAAAGAATAGTTAAATAGTAAAAACTACACTAATAATTAATTAATCCCTGCAACGACTTTGATTTTCCTCCAATATTTCATTTCCCCCACTAATATATGCAGATAAATTCAAATATTTCTCTCCTTCTTCAGCCCTAACATCTTTCCAACGTGCACGACAAAGCACACAATTAATAAATCTTTTTCTACTATTTCTTTTCCATGCCATTAAACATTTCTCATGTATAGGGTTTTTACATGTCCCACAAGCAGCAACTCCTTCTTCTTCGTTCATCTCTTCCAAACACACCGGACACGTGGCACCATTTTCGACCTGTTAGAAACATAATTAAGTAATTAAAAATATGTATTTTCTCTAACGGTTTAAATTTTTAGACGAGTTGGTTAGATAATTTACAGCTTGTTTGGATGGTTGGTTGTTACTCGTTCTATTGTTACTTAAAATACAATATTTGTTTTTATTGTTAGTTAAATTTTATTGTATAGTATCCAGGGACGGATACACAAGGGTGGAAGCGGTGTTGGATCGTCGGAAAAAATATTATATATAATAATGACACCGTTTATTCTTAGCAAAGAGAACTTCTTGGTCCACTAATGAAGCTCATGTTTGGGATTTAAAAGGCCGTAGGTTCTTGGTTGGACCTAGACATTAAATTTTTTTGAACATCTTTGAGCGAGCATTTTTGTTAAAAATTTGAGGCTAAAGAGAATTGAACATATATAATTCCCTTTGCAATAATATTCAATTAAACCATTGGGCCAAAGCTATCAACTTATGGAAAATGGTATTAGATAATACTTATTTATTTATTACTCCCTCTAGTCCACAGTATGTGATTTTTTGGCATTTTTTTTGTGGTCCCAAATAAGTGATTTTTCTAGATTTTAAGAATGAATTAATTATTTTTTTCCTACATTGCCCTTGGAGTAAATAATATTGGAGTATGTGTTAGGGGTGTTTATGTGTAAAGACAGTAAAGGTTAATATGGTAAATATTATTGCTAATTAATGTTAAAAGGTGAATTTCTTAATCTGTGCGCAAACATCCAAAAAATCACTTATTGTGGACCGGAGGGATTATTATTTATTTAAATACGACACCGCTTACACAAAATTTTGCGTACTCCCCTGATAGTATCGTTAAATTCATTGTTACGTAACGACGAAAAGTATCACTTTATGGAGCGATGAATTTGGTATGATGGCGTCTTTTTCTTGCTTTTTTTTCATCTTGCCCTTCCTTATTAAATAATCATATTTTATCTTTTACCCTACTTATTTATATAATAACTCTACTCCTATTTCTTCTTGGTAATTTCTTTTTATCATTAGTGTATGACATAGTAAAACAACGACAAATAATACAATCTATTAAACTATACAATACAATCCACGTTTAACAACAATCCAAACAAATTGTTAATGCTAACCTTTATTTGTATGGGCGAAGTCCTCTGGCACTTTTCTTGAGAAAACAAACGATGAAACATTCCACGTATTTTTTCAGTTGCTAATGCTTCAGTTGAAATAGGTAAGTTAAGAAGACGTTGAAGCTGACATGGCCGAAGACTCCTTCGATAGAGACACGTGTCATCAATGGATACACCCAATACCCTAATAATTAAGCACAAATATTATGTAAAATTTTAATTTAAACAATTTAACTTATAATATACACTAGCAATATAATAATTTTTACATCGTTGATGTGTTTTAACTTGTTATTTATAACATGCTTTATTTTCAGATTTCTCAATTAAAATCCATTTATCTAGACTACACTGACCCGAGGTGATGGGGGAGTAGGCCGGACCTACATGTCTTTATAAATTTTAAAAAAAAAAAAAAAAAACTTGATAGCTCGATGCACTAAGCTCTCGTTATACGCGGGGTTCCGGAAAGGGCCGAACCGTAAGGGTCTATCGTACGCAGTCGTACCCTGTATTTCTGCGAGAGGCTGTTTTCACAGCTCGAACCCGTGACATCCTGATCATATGACAGCAACTTTACCAGCTACGCCAAGGCTCCAATGGAACCCCTGACCTACATGTCTTTACAATTACCCAAAAAATATACGAAGAAGGACATAAATCATTTCCTAAAGAAATATAAAATACAAAGTGTAGCTTTTAAACTAAGAAAAGATGCTTATTCTTAGGTTACTAATTATTTTTTAGGTTATCGGATAAAAACTTACTTATAATGTCAGTGTATATTAGTTAAACTATATTTTAAATATTTCACAAAAAGAAAAATGAGCAAAAGGATTGGAAAATTGAAGAGAGAACAAAAAGCTCTCACCTAATAAGAACAAATAATATGTGTTTGCAAGGTGCGGTACGATCAGGACAGCTGCATGAAAGGGTGGTGGAGAGAGTCACGGTGTAGACATTACACGTGGCACCTAAGACGAAAAAATTGGCGTCGCAACGGTGGAGGAGGCGGAGGTGGTGGCTGAGAGCTCGGAATATTCTGTCGGCGAGAGGTTGAGTTGGCGTTAAGCGACGGCGAGGACGATGGTGGTGCATATGGTGGTGGTGGTGGACGGAAGAAGAAGAAGAAGAAGAAGGGGTGGAACTAGAGCCAATGGATTCCATATTTTTGGAAAGGATAAAGTAGTTGTTATTACGATAGGTGGTTTTGGCATATTATACTGTAAATAGCATCAATGTTTTGGAGGAGATTCTTTGTAGAGTTTGAAGGGATACGTGAGGGATAATTTAAGGTTTAGCATCAATGTATACATTTGACTTGGTCTTTTCAATAAATTAGGTTACCCCTTAAGCACGTCTTATAAAAAAGGTAGTGCACTACGCTCTCATTCGAGAGAGGACGGGACCACAAGAGTCTATTGTACGTAATTTTATCATGTATTTTAGCAAGAAATTAAGCATGTCTTATAAAAGAGGGCAATCCAGTGCACTAAGCTCCCACTATGCGCGGGAAGGTCTATTATACACAGTCTTATCCTGCATTTTAGCAAGAAGCTAAGCACGTCTTATACAAATCCCAAAATTGAAAGAAGAATCAACTCAAATCCCAAAATTGAAAGAAGAATTAACTCAAATTGTCGACAATAGTCGCCTACCAATTACAACTTAAATTAAAAATAGAACAAATGTATAATAATCGGCTAGCAATTATCATATAAATTAAAAATAGATGACCGTATAATATATGTTTAATTCATAAATAATATATGTATAATCAGCAAATAATCTATATATACTGACTAGAAAATTAAAAGATGAAACTAATCTAACTATTTATGCAAAGATGCCTAATTGAAACAATGACAAAACGTGAACCTTTTCTTGTTATCAAAGAATAGAGGGGTTAATTAAGGAAGGGGAATCGTATGGAGATGAACAATCTTTGTTTACGTATAATATAAGAATAGTAGAAGAAATAGGGGGCTGAAGTTTTGGGGGCAAAACACCAGAAATTAAACTTGTGGGTAGTTTATGTCATGTGATAGAACAAAACGGATATTCACACTTATTAATGGTAAACATAAAATTAAATGAGGGAGTTACACTAAATGTAAAAACTTAAAAGGTACCACCATTTTATTCCAAATAAACGACATACATATTTACAAGAGACATAATAACTACGGGTAACACTTACCCGCACTTGGTGTTTACATCAATAAATGAAGAACATAACCATAGTTAATGAACATATTCACGCCTCAATTTATCACTTAACTATGGTAATGTATCACACGCTTTTTGGTGTAAACATTTGGTGCGGATAATTTTTTACCATCTTGACCCCAAGGGTTCTTCTTTCCAGTGGTGAAGCTCAAAAGATGATCTCTATAGTAGAAGATACTCTCCCAGAAGCTTTAGTAATTTGGTAAAATAATGAAAGCAACATAGCCACTAAAATGTAACCTCACTCTCACTAGACCTTCCACATTACTAAAAATTTATTTAAATTGCGTGGAATATCAAAATTCATATCAGATGTTGTAGGTATCGATCTGGAGCGAAGGGATATCTAACAAAGTACAGGCGAGACACCTGAGCTTCAGGCGGAATATGGTACGCGCAAGGCCATCCTCTGACAAAGCCAAGGCCTTTGTTGATCTGGATCGATGAAACCATGCATGAGAAATTGTTCTGCTTCATCATCCATTAGTTCTCTGGCCCAAGTCACACGTTTTGACGGGCAACTACCCGGTCCAAAACACCTGCAATAGTTTCACCAACAAGCTAAACTACCTTAGAGATGATACTCAATGATAGGATACTGATAAGGGTTCATTAGCTTCTTTTATGAATCGACTTGCACGCATCTCATCAAGATTTTAGGGAGGAGTTTACGCCAGAAATAGAACATTCCTACCTCAATCTCTACTTATGCAGTAGATCATTAAAATTTAATGTAAATTAGTAGTATATATGATTATCTGAAGCTTGTTGTAAATTGAGGATTTCAGAAGACCTACCGGTACTCATAGAAGCAAGCAGTTCTCTCATTTTCCGTCTTGCCCCAGTTATTCCAACCGTCATGTTTAATACAGTGATCCATATGACAATAGGCATAAACCACCCTCCCGAAAGGCCCCCATGGGCGTCCAAGATGTGCATATGAAGAGCCTCCATTACCGGTGATCACACATCTGCATAATCCCAGGAAAAAAGTTTTGAAAAAATTAGGACGAAAATTAGCATGAAAACTGAAAAAAAGTTCTTGCAAAAGAAAAGTCTCTTAGATATTAATCAATCTTTAGTGAATCAAACCGAAGTGTGAGGTACAATCTTAATGCCGAGCGGCTGAGATAAGCTCAATATCAAGCCCATCAACCAAGATGATCCATCTAGATACAGCTATGGGCTTACTTTAGAATTATCAAAAGTACTCCACAAGTTGGAATTCCCAATTAACTCTGGTCGCTGAATAAGTGAAATTTTGACAAGATTGAGGATGTGGCATCACAGTAACCGGTATTGAGTATTTACCTGGAAAATTTCCAACAATAGTTTCCCTTGAATGAACAAGGAGAGATCTTAAAGATAATGAAGTATAGCCTTGTCTATAGCTAAGATCATCTAACTGAAACGTTGTGGAAAAGGCTAACATAACTCAAACAATAAATCGACATAGTGAATAAAAGATCTTTTGAACGAAAACACATAACAGACGAGCAATCCGAGTCAAAAATCATCAATACACAAAGCTCCTTAGCCAACTCAAAACTATAATTTTCCCCGGTGGATATATAGACAGAAAAATATACTATCCTCTACAAGAAATAACACTATAGTCATAGACTGTCATTCCGTCTTACCTTCTAGCTTCTACAAAATGACAGTGCTTTTTCTCTGGTTTTCTTTTCCTTCTGATCAACTCAAAATACGTACCAACCCTTCAACTTCCGGAAAACATCACAGAAAAACTCCCTTTTGTAATAATGAAGTATGACTTCTTTGAAAGTTATGCCTGCAACATTCTTTATAAAAAGGAAAAGTTTTCGCTTGCAACACCTATACTTTTTTCCAGATTGGTGGAAACTATGTGATGTAACAACATCGGATCAAAGAAAGGGCAATGTCCCCAAGAATTAGGAACAAAAACCAATCTCATAGATTGGGAAATTCAATCGCCCACAACTGGATTAATGTCAGGCAGTTAAAGTTTCTTAAAAGTGCCAAGCGATTTCTTATAGCCTATTGGTAACATTACATCTGCACCAAATTTACCTAAAGAGCAAATAGAATGAGTGACAAACGTAAAAACCAGCATGAAGACAAAATGAAGTGCTTCAAACTCTAAATAACCAGAGGTCTGAAATAATAACCAATCCAACTACTCACAAACCTTAGAAACACATAGCCAGTCGTCTCTTGAGAAGATTTCCTGCTTTGTGCAGTAATGAATCCGGCTGATTTGCAGTGTATGTGACAATGCTCTAAAAGAGCAGTGCTATTACCAAAAATAAAATCTACGCTTCCTTCAATATAGCAATCTTTCAAATATTGCTTCCCGTAATGCAAATACAATGTATCCTGTAGACATAAATCAAATAATTTTCTTTAGAAAAATGTAAAAACTCTCAAAGTCGTCAATCACAGATGCTACTGAAAAATGACTATGTTAGGCGACAATATTCCATGTAACCAAGAAATAAATGTGATATACACATCCAGAAGGGAGACAAATTGGCTGGGAACTAATTAAGGCAGCTGTACCTTTTTGGGTATGGCAGGAAACAACAACAACAACAACAACAAAACAAAAAAAAAAAAAAAGTGATATCTCACAAAGTGGGAAAATATAGAAAATGAAAGGAATTTATAAATGATCCTAAAACATATGAAATCACTCTTGGGGAAATCAGAGCACATATAAGCTACAAAACTTCTTCATTGACATGGGGTCGTTAACACTTGCAAGAACTGGGAACTGACTATTAAATTGGATTTTCCCCAAGGTGCATAAGTAATGTAGTATACACACCTGCCAACCAAGAAATCTACAATTATAAAAGGCACAACGATCCGCTGTAACTCTGATTGCCACTGCCTGTCCTGATCCCTATTGGAAAAGAACAAAAAGAAATGAAGCATAATAAACCGAGCTACATAGAGCATGTGCAAAAAGCAAAAAGGACATTACCTGAGGAGCAGAGTTTTCAAAGGTGATGTTCTCAGCAATAAAATCCTCTCCTTCCACTATTATACTTCCACACCCAAATGTCCCAGTACCAATTAGCCTTGCAGCCTACATGTCAATCGAACTAAAAATTAATAACTGAATAGCACAACAGTAAGCATATGAAGGAGAGATGAATATCGAAGTACATGTGAATGTTTCATCTAATATCTTAAACTGCTAAAGATTACAGCTTTTTATTTACTTATGTCTTACCACGTCTGTCGCCTGTTTAACACATTCATCTACTTCATCTAATAACTGAATAGCACAACAGTAAGCATATGAAGGAGAGATGAATATCGAAGTACATGTGAATGGATGCAGACATTCATTTGCTTATTTATGGCTTTAACATGTCCATAGTGTGTACAACATGCCTGATCGAATTATGCTGTTTCATTCAATTCCGTTTGGCAATACAATATTTCCTTATTTGCAAATACTGAAGTTCATTATTTGCAAATAATGGTTTGACCATCAACACTTGCAAATACTGAACTTCGGTGAAATACTGAAAAATCTTATTTAAAGAGTATTTCAAGTGATAATGATTTTCACTCACAAAACATTAAGACATTTTCCATCTGAATTTCATGTCCAAACACAACTTCAACATTCAAATACTCTTGCGCAACTTCAACTGCAGATACTCCTCTTTTCTTTTTCTTTTTGCTTCAACCAAATATTGCCCAAACACCGACTAAAGCCATTAAAGATAGACATTTCTTTTCACTTACTTTAGCACATCTCAAGTTAAATTCTTCTGTTCAACTAAAAGTTGAAACCGTTAAAGATAGACACTTTTATTAATTTCATTATGCATTTTTTTATCCGTGCATGCTATTAAAATTGCTAATTTTTATTTATTTAATTATGAATCAATACATCAGCCACATGTATTCCACCAAAATGCGGAGAAAAAAAAAAGACAATAGCACTTCTGGTCCCTCGGTTATTGGAAAATTTATGATTTTGATCCTTGTGATATCTACTAAGCACATTGAACTTTCAAGAAGTGGTGCACTTTTGATTCTTTTGCTTGGGACTCTTCACAAAATTACTGAATTACCAACTGTGACACTACTTAATCACCAATGTGTCATATTAAGTTTGCACTACTACCATGGGTGAAGCTACATTATCATAAGGTCTTCGTCGAAAAATTACACAGCGTATATAGGTAAAATATTAGATTTTAGACGTATATGACATATATTGAACACCCTTTGTCGGAGAATTATTTTCACTTCTTTCAAGTTTGAACACCCTTGGATAAATTTTAGGCTTTGCCACTGATTACTACTCAATATTTGAGGGTAATATTATAGTTCTAAAAGTTGTCTAAATATAACATATTTCCTATATAAAATACCAAAAGCGCACATTTTTGTTAATTGAAAGTTAAATATGCTAAGTCAGATATCACAAGGACTAAAATCATACAATTTACCAAAATATGCCATTGTATCCCCCCCCCCCCCCCCCCCCCCCCCCCCACAAAACCCAAGAAATAAAAAAACAACCTTTTTTTTAATGACTGTGAGAACTCAAACCCACATACTAAAGTGTGAATCTCATTCTCTAAAAATTTAAAACAGAAAAAAGAGTTAAATGGCAATTAACATGTAATCTCTAAGATAAGCACTGATAATAACTCTAATAAAAATGGTAATTAACATGTTACAATACACTAAAACTCTAAAAAGTGTTTATTATGCCAGTGTATATAACTTAAATTCATGAAAAAATGCAAAAAAAAAAAAAAAAAACTTGAAGATGTACCTGATGATGATCAATTTTAGTGGCAGTATTATCCCAAGTGAGGACAGTGTCTTCGGGATTGAACCCAGCAAGCGTGATGAAATTCTTCGTNAACTTAAATTCATGAAAAAATAAAAAAAAAAAAAAAAAAAACTTGAAGATGTACCTGATGATGATCAATTTTAGTGGCAGTATTATCCCAAGTGAGGACAGTGTCTTCGGGATTGAACCCAGCAAGCGTGATGAAATTCTTCGTTTTGGGAACGTAAATTGGCTGCTTGTAAACACCAGGAGCTACGCGAATCACAGTGCGACACTTGTTGCTTAACGGAACGGCGTCTATTGCTTCTTGTACTGTGCAGTAATCGCCGGTACCGTCCTGAGATACTGTAACGGAGACCCTCGATGACATGACTTGACGGTGGAAGAGGGCGGTGGTGGTGATTTGGATCAGGGTTGCGGAGGAAGAAAGCAGAGAGGGAAATACATAGGGAGAACAAATGATAAACTATTGCTGAATTTTGAAGAAGTCGCAGTTTCGGGCTGCAATTTATAAGTCGCATTTGAGCATTGCAATTTATATGTCTGAATGTATCGTTCATACGTACCATCTGCAATTACGACTTTTATAGTCACCTTTAGGACAATGATTGTAATTTATGATTCCTATTCGGTGATTGCAGTTTATAAGTCGAATTCAACTCCAATTTATAAGTCGCATTTGTCGGCTTGATTTATAAGTCGATTCGACTGTGTTAGATAAGTTACGGTGCGATCTCACGATTGAGATTATAAGTTGATGCAAATGTTGATTGTATTTTATAAGTCTCTTTAAATCACATTTGACAATTTGCGATTACAAGTATATTTCTCAATATCACTAAATCGTTCTTATCAACTAGGATTTATAAATCGTATTTGTCAATTGCGATCTAAATGTATTGGTTGTCACTTGCACTTCATAAATTGCAGCTATCAGTTTGCTTATAAGTCATAGGTCACATTTATTGATCTATAAATCGTTTATCTATTGCAATTAAAAATGTTGTTTGTCAATTGCAAATTATAAGTCATCATTAGATAAATTGTGAATTATAAGTCGTATTGTCGATTGCGATTCTCACATCGCGATTGTTTTGCGATTCTCACATCGCAATTATTTTGTGATTCATAATTTCAATTTGTTAATTACGACTTATAGCTTGCATTTATCATTATATTGCATTTCACTTTACAAATCGCACTTTTCAATTACGATTTATATCATATTTCTCAATTGCAGATTAAATCGCATTTCTCAAGAGCAATTTATAAGTCGTTCCTCAACTGCGATGATAAATTCTCTTTCTCAATTGCAAATTGTATTAAAATGTTATTTATAATATGTGAATGATATTTTATATTGGCATTTTGCATATTTTTATAATTCTCATAAATATTATACACTATGAAAATTTTCAACCAAAATTAAACAATTTGAAAAAGTTCGTAAATCTAAAACTTATACTCCTAATAATTTTAAGGACACTATATATGGATCAAAATATCAAATGACAAAAATACTCAGTCTCTTCCATTTTCTTTATAATTGAAATACTCTTGTCAACTCTCTGGTTAAGAATATAATCGGTTTGGCCATAAAATAAATTTCACTTTTTGAAATTTTTTATTTTTTTCCGAAATAAGTGTTTGGCCATTAAATTTTTTTAATTTTCACTTGAAAATAAATTTTGTAATTTTTCAAAAATTCGAAAAAAAAAATTAAAAAAAGTTTTATACATTTTCACTTTAGTTCACTCACAAAAAATTTAAAACAACCCACAATTGTATTTATATCCAAATAACTCTTATTTTAAATAATATTTTTACTTGAAATTCTTTTTGTTATGAAACTATTATATTGTGGATATCCATTAATTGCTCCGCTATAGATAATCTTCCTGAAGAAGATTATTCATTTAGTACTTTATTGAAGTTTATCTACAAGCAGATGATGCAGACAGGTTGCAAGCAACTCAATGAAATGATGTGCAACAGCTTCTTATTAAACATGCAAGTTGCGAGCAGCTCATGCAGACAGCTTACAAGCAGCTCAAGAAACGTCTCGCACCTGCTTCCTGAAAAGCCTCGCAGTTGCTTCCTTTCTTCTATAAATAGAGGAGTTTTCAGTTCATTACGTACATTAGTTTGAAAGTTGAATAATATATTAGTTTCTCTCTATACTTGCCTTTAGTTTATCTACTTTACAACCTTTATTTTATAGCACGTTATCAGCACGAGACTCTGTCACCTCGAGCAAATACTTTGAAAGTATCAGAGGTACAAACTTTCCTTTTTCTAAATAATGTCAAATCTTTCTAAACTTGAATTTTTAGCCTTGGATATATCGGGCAAAAGCTACATGTATTGGGTGCTTGATGTTGAAATTCATCTTGATGCAATGGGTCTGGCAGACACCATCAAGGACAAAAATCAGGCATCAAACCAAGATCGTGCCGAAGCAATGATATTCCTACGTCATCACCTTGATGAGGGCCTGAAAATGGAACATCTCACTGTTAAAGATCCAGTCATACTGTGAAATAATTTAAAAAATAGATATGACCACTTGAAGATGGTCGTTCTTCCACAAGCACGTTATGACTGGACTCATCTAAGGCTACAAGATTTTAAATCTATCAATGAGTATAATTCTGCTCGTTCAGAATTATTTCCCAATTAAAATTATGTGGTGATAATATTACTGATCGTGATATGTTGGAGAAAAATTTCACCATTTTTCATGCCTCGAATATGCTCCTGCAGCAACAATATATAGAGATGGGAATCAAAAAGTATTCTGAACTTATCTCACATCTTCTTATAGTCGAGCAACATAATGGGCTATTAATCAAAAACCATGAAACCAATTGGTTCATGTCGAATGAGACGAACTTCCACCAAGCTAAGTGTGGAAGAGGTCGTGGACTCAGTCGTGGTCATGGCCGTGGTCGGGGAAGAAAATCTAATCATGGTAATAATAATGCACCAAAGAACCCTCCTAACCACCAGCAGTGAAAAAGGAAGGAACAAAAGCATAAACCGGTGCAAGCCATAAGTGCAGAAAATGCATGTTATAGACATAGAGGAAAAGGGCACTGGCCACGTACCTGTCGTACGCCAAAGCACCTGGTTGAGCTTTATCAAGCCTCCCTAAAAAAGACAGAAAAATGTTGAAGCAAATTTTATTTCTGAAGATAATGTTGACTTCATGTATTTGGATATAGATGATTATTTACCACAAGGAGAAACAAGTCATGTGATTGCTGATGCATCTGTAGAAATTTAAATTACTATTGTTTGTATTAGTTAGTATGATGGTGTAAAAGTTATGCTTTGATAATGATATTTACTATAATATTTATTTTGTTTATGTCACTTTGAAGAATATGGATAATCTTCAAATTATGTTTGGATCAAAGACCAATCATGAAGATATTTGTATAATTGATAGTGGAACAACTCATGTCATATTCAAAGATCATAAATACTTTTATTATTTGCACAAGAAAAAATAAATGTTTCTACAATTTCTGGTAATATAAGTTTGATTAAAGGCTTCGGAAGAGCTACTGTATTTCTGTCTAAGGGAACAAAACTTATTATAAATAATGCATTATTCTCCTTCAAGTTACGAAGAAACTTGTTGAGTTTTATAGATATCCGCCAAAATGGGTATCATGTTGAGACAATAGATGAAATGAATGTGGAATATTTTTGTATTATAAAGAATATTTCTGGCCAGAAGTGCATTGTAGAAAAGTTACCAACTTTATCTTATGGCTTATACTATTCAAAGATTAGTACAGTTGAAGCACACTTTATCATAAACCAGAAGTTTACTAATTCAAATATTTTGGTGCTTTGGCATGGCTGTTTAGACCGTCCTGGATCAATAATGATGAGACAAATTACTGAAAATTCGAGTAGGCATCTATCAAAGAACCTGAAGATTCTTATAAATTATAAAAAAAAAATCTTGTGATGCTTGTTATCAAGGCAAATGATCACTAGACCATCACCAATGAAGGTTGGTGTTGAATCCCCTACCTTTTTAGAGCGTATACATGGGGATATATGTGGACCTATTCACCCACCAAGTGGGTTGTTTAGATATTTTATGGTTCTAATATATACATCTTCAAGATGGTCTTATGTGTGTCTGCTATCATCTCGCAACCTAGCATTTGCAAAGCTATTAGCTCAAATAATTCGATTAAGAGCACAATTTCCAGATTATCCTATAAAGGCTATTCGCCTTGATAATGCTGGAGAATTCTCATCTCAAGCTTTTGATGATTATTTTCTATCAGTTGGGATAATAGTTGAACATCATGTAGCTAATATTCATACTCAAAATCGCCTTGAAGAGTCATTTATTAAACGCCTGCAATTGATAGCAAGACTAGTGCTTATGAAAACAAAATTGCCCTTACTGTTTGGGACCATATTATCTTGCATGCAACATCATTTATTCGTCTCAGACCGATACATTATAACAAATATTCTTCGTCACAATTAGTTTTTGGTCATAAACCAAATATTGCTTATCTATGAATTTTTTGATGTTGTATATGTGACAGTAACACCACCACAACGCAGTAAGATGGGCTCCCAAAGAAGGTTAAGAATATATATTGGGTTTGAATCGCGCTCTATTATTCTCTATCTTGAACCATTAACGGGAGATTTTTTTACTGCTCGATTTGCAGATTGTCGATTTGATGAAACAAATTTCCCACTATTAGGGGGAAGGAAAAAAGAAATCAAAAGAGAAACTGTGTAAAAAGTTTTATCATTATCTCATTTTGATCCGCGTACTCCTAAATGTAATCAGGAGGTTCAGAAGATCATCCATTTACATAATATAGCAAATCAAATGTCAGTCACGTTTATTGATTGAAAAGGATAACTAAGTCACATATTCCTGCAGAGAATGTGCCTATCCGAATTGATGTCTCAACAGGACCATCTACTAGCATGATAGCTAGTGAACTTAAAGCACGCCTGAAGCTTGATAGGCATTTGGGTTCTAAGGTTCGAAATCCTAAAAAAAGAAAATCAACAAATGATCAAAATGATACTATGAAGGGATCTCCTGAAGAGACCCAATATTTGATTAGTTCTAAGATTCCTGGAGAAATCAATGAACCTGAGACTTAAGTGAGCGAAAAACTTTTAATAAGTTCTACTGGTGTTAAGATTAATTTAAATCGATATGAAATAATGGTGGATAATATTTTTGCATATAATGTTGCACTCAACATTATGCAATATAGTGATGATCTTGAACCTCGATCTGTCAAAGAATGCCGACAAGGATCTGATTGGCCAAAATGGCAAGAGACAATTTAATCAGAATTGAACTCACTTGCTAAAAGAGAGGTTTTTGGATCAGTATTCCAAACACCTGGTGGCATAAAACCAATTGGCCATAAATGTGTTTTTGTGCGAAAAATGAATGATCAAAATGAAATTGAAAGATACAAAGCTCGCTTTGTCGCACACGGATTCTCACAACGACCTGGAGTCGGTTTTGATGAAACATATTCACCTGTTATGGATGACATAACATTTCAATATCTTATCAGTTTAGCCCTATATGAAAGGCTTGAAATATATCTAATGGATGTAGTTACAACTTATGTGTATGGTTCACTTGATAATGAAGTTTATATGAAAATCCCTGAATGATTTAAAATGCCTGAAGCAAATTCAAAATCTCGGGAAATGTATTCAATCAGATTACAAAGATCTTTGTATGGTTTAAAGCAATTTGGGTGCGTGTGGTGTAATCGCCTTACTGAATATGTGTTGAAATAAGGTTACATAAATAATGTTATTTGTCCATGTATTTTTATAAAGAAAATAGCATCAGAATTTGTTATATTTGTTGTTTATGTTGATGACATAAATCTTATTGGAACTCAGAAGAGCTCCAAAAGGCAATTGAATATCTTAAGAAAGAATTTGAGATGAAAGATTTTGGAAAGACAAAACTTTATCTTAGTCTGCAAATTGAACATTTAGCAGACAAGATATTTATCCATCAATCTGCCTATACATAAAGGGTCATAAAACGCTTTTACATGGACAAAGCGCACCCATTGAGTACACCAATGATTGTTCGATCACTTAAAGTGAATAAGGACCCGTTCCGACCTCCAGAAGAGGATGAGGAACTCCTTGGTCCTGAAACACCCTATCTCAGTGCAATTGATGCACTTATGTATCTTGATAGTGCCACAAGGACTGACATAGCATTTTCTATTAATTTACTAGCAAAATATAGCTCTTTTTCTACACGGAGATTTTGGAATGAGATTAAGCATATACAGTAATATTTAAATGGAACTCTTGATATGAGTTTGTTTTATGCTAACAAAGGTAGTGCAGATCTTGTTGGTTATGCGGATGCAAGTTATTTATGCTAACACGTTTGTTGTTTGTCATCGAAAGATAAGTTAAAACGAGGTGGTTGGTTTGTGGTTTAAACTGGCGACTTACCCTTACAACACGAGATCAAAAGGAAAAGTAGAATGGAAAACAACAACGAGAATGAGTTAGATAATGATGATGTCCATGGAGAATTGGTTGAACAAGGTTCGGGACTGGTTGAAGAAGTAAGAGTGTTGAAGCAACAATTGGTAGAGATGTACCAAACTTGGACGAATGGACAGGCACCGCCTCCACCACCTATAGGGTCTTCGGATAATCTTCATAATGTGTCAGTTGCAAATCAAGTGCCCATCTATCTAACAAGTAACCCATTGTACCAACCTGGATTCAGTCCGAGCATAAACCTTCCCACTATCCCCAGTACTTCCATTCCACGTCCTCCAATCGCAACCCTCAGAAATGACCCACCTACTGTACCCATTGTCCCTGCTTTCGCCGTTCCTCAACTGGCTCTCGCTCAAAAGCTCAACAATGATTCACAACCAAATGCTCATGAGGCCCAAAATTACTCTCCAGAACTGACTTTCAAGGTTCCCGATTCATACAAGCATACTCCTAAGAACATGTTCCCATTTGAGATCGAAAAACCCGACAAGAATATGGAACAAAAGGAAATGGCTAGAAAATAGAGCTTGGAACATTCCATGAGAAACATACAGGGTTTGGGAGGCAACAAAAGTGTTTCATTTAACGATCTATGCATGTTCCCAAATGTCCATTTTCCACCCGGTTTCAAGACCCCCAAGTTTGACAAGTATGACGGGCATGGTGATCCCATTTCCCATTTGAAGAGGTATTGTAACCAATTAAGGGGGGCAGGAGGCAAAGAAGAATTACTCATGGCTTATTTTGGGGAAAGTTTGAGAGGAATTGCTTCCGAGTGGTTCATAGATCAAGACATCTCTCGCTGGCACGTTTGGAACGACATGGCTCAAGATTTTGTCGTACAGTTTCAGTACAATATTGATATTGTTCCAGACCGATCCTCTCTTGTCAACATAAAGAAGAAATCAACAGAAAGCTTTAGAGAATATGCAATCAAGTTAAAAAAGCCTTGCAGCTACTTCCTGAAAAGCCTCGCAACTGCTTACTTTCTTCTATAAATAGAGTAGTATTCAGTTAATTATGTACATCAATTTAAAAATTAGATAATATATCAATTTCTCTCTATACTTATCTTTAATTATTTACTGTACAATCTTTATTTTATAATACTTTTTACTTTTTTTCCGAAATGTTACAATTCTTATGTCCAAACGCCCACGAAGAGTAGAAAAAGCAAATACTTGGTGCTTGATCTTAAACAAAAGTATAATATATTGGAATATCAGTACTTGTTTAATTCAGAATTGAATAGACACGTTTTCACCGTGGAGTTAATGTAATTAAATGGAATTTTTAATATTTAATTAAACCTACAATTTACAAAAATCAAATAAGGAAACAAAAGAGCATTGCTTTTGTCTTTCTTCTCCATCTCTCTCTGCATATAAACCCATTGCTGTTGTGGAGCCATTTTTGCTTTTCATTTCCACAATCCAAAACCCTAATTCACACACACACACACACACACACTACTACAATTTCGGGGCTTACAGGTCCTCCATTTTCAAAAACTCCGAATTTGCCTGTAGAAGATTCTAGAAGTCGTCTGTGAAGGTCGATTTAGGATTTTCACAAGTTGATGGATGATCGTTATGCCTCAACTGCGTAGCGCAGTGCGCAGAGGCCGTCAAAAACCGATTGCTCCCAACGCACCACTACACGCGCCGTCACCGAACAACGAACCGCACGCGCTGCCGATAAGGCGAGGGAGAAAGAAGAAAAACGACGTTCGACAGATTGCTCCTAACGCACCACCACACGCGCCGCCGAAAAGGCGAGGGAAGAAGAAGCTAAACGACGTCGTGCATGCTGTGGCAGTTGAAAATGATGTTGTGAAGAAAACAGTGTCGTCGCAGAGGACTGGTGAAGCGGAAAAGGAGAGTGAGGAGATGGATGAGTATGAGAGTGGCGGAGGAAGTGGAAATAAAGTCTTGGGAGGAGGCGCGGAGGATGAAGGCAACACACCTCCATTGCCTGAAAGGGTACGGGATTCTATGAATTCTTAACTCTATTCGTTTTGCTTCATTTAGGTCCATTTGATTATGATACTAATTATATATAATGGTTTTTGTTTGAGTTTTTGCAAAAACAGTTTTTAGGAAACGTGCTTTTGATAGTTTTGCAAACAAATTAGTCAAAAGCGTAAAGCCCAAAGAACACCAAGGTTTGTTGGAGCTTTAAGCTCAAAGTGCAATCAAAGCATAGGCTTTAGTGCAGAAAAGTGCCAATGAAGAAAAAACAAAAAATTAGAAATATAATGCAGAAAAATGTTATTGTAAACACAGACATAGTTGTTCGGACAAAAGAATTAAAAAACTATATTTAAGTTATAGATATATAATGTGCTGTTAAAGATAGGACTCGTTGGTGAAGGTCCACACGCCTTAGCACCTTGAAGCTAAAGCAACAATTAAGGGATATGAAGTGCACAACCTGGGCTGCTCCTAGCTCTAGATCTTAAGCGTGCTTTAAGCAAGCCTTAAGAATGTTTTCTGCAATTTTCTTTTTTTTTTTTTGCAAATTGAGTATGAAGATCTTTAAGAAGAGTTCTTTTTTTTTTTGAGTAAAAAACTTCTCAAATAATCTGTTTTGCCACAGTCTTGAAGATTGAGTTTGCAAAAAAGAACACTTTTTCCTAAATATTTAGGCAAATAGAGTGATCATTTTGGCAACATAAGAAGAATCAACGTGTCTCTTAGGTTATATTAATTTTTTTTTTTCTTTTTTTTCTTTTCTGGTTGGTAATTTTAAGTGATATGTGTAAGTGATGAGGATGTGACATAGGAGGTTTTTGGTTGCTGTGAACCTAGGTTGTTTTTCTCATCATCTTTAATGGGTGATGAATGTTGTGCATAATTTAGAGCATGAAGTTGCAAAGCTTCAGTGTTTTAGGTGTTTTAGCACACACAGTTACATAAACCAGAGTAGCTTCTCTCTTCTTTTATTTGTGACTGTTTTGCTTTTTGTCACCTGTTTTCTTGAATGAAAAGTTGTTTTCTTTTTTCTTTTATCTTTTTGAGGGAACAGATTGAATGGACGAGTGAGTGCTATATGCAAGTTGTTTCTTTACTTGCCTTGTTATCTCTAACATGGTAGGCATTTACTAAGTTTCTCTTGTCAATTAAGCTATGCAAATAGAGATTCTCTGATGAGAATTATGCTATTGAGCTAGTTCCTTTAAAAAATGGGTACCACGATAAGAAAAAAAAAGTATGCTGTTACTATTAATGTTGACTGTTAGGATAAATGTATATGCTGTTAAGCTTGTCGTTATTAATGTTGATTGTTAGGATAAATGTGTTTTTGTGACTGATAAGAATATGTGCTCCTGTATGCGACAGAATCTCTATTTCATAATGCTGTCAGCATGGAGGATTTTGTTGCTGCTATTCTTGCCTCTTTGTTCAAAATTTCCTTGTAGTTTCTAACTGAGGATTCAACTTGAGTTGTTGAATGTACTATTTTCCTTGTGCGGGTAACAGGTCCAGGTTGGCGGATCACCAGCTTATAGGATTGAGAAGAAGCTTGGCAAAGGAGGATTTGGTCAAGTGTACGTAGGCCGTCGTGTAAATATAACAAATCCTCACGAACGAACTGGCGCTGGAGCCGTAGAGGTGGAACATTACATTTTGCATTTATTTGCCTTTTCTGCTGATATGTTGGAGAGGACTTCTCTTGATATGCAAATTGATCATACTGTCGTTTCTGGTACTAGGTTGCCTTAAAATTTGAGCACAAAAGTAGCAAAGGTTGTAACTATGGACCACCTTATGAGTGGCAGGTCTACAAGTAAGTCTTCATCTTATTTTTGTCATTATATCTGTACGTTTTTTATTCCGAGTATTGATACCTAATAATAACATTATTTTTAACATTCATGCCATTTGCTTTTTCCCCCTAGTGCCCTTGGTGGTAGTCATGGTATACCACGTGTTCATTATAAGGGACGTCAAGGTGATTTCTACATTATGGTACGTGATCTCTTTATGTAGTTGAGTTACTTTATCTTGTTTCAAGTTGCATCATTTCAATCTCCACTAATATTACTGATATCCTATAATATTGCAGGTCATGGATATGCTTGGTCCTAGTTTATGGGATGTCTGGAACAACAATTCCCATACGTGAGATCTATTTTCCATTATCTGTACTTTAAGAGCTTATTTTTTGATATCATATGCTTGTTCCTCGAACTCTAAGATTGGATCTTTAATGTTTGCCAATTTCAGGATGTCTATTGAAATGGTAGCATGCATTGCCATTGAAGCTATCTCAATATTAGAGAAGTTGCACTCTAGAGGGTAAGTATATCTTTCTAATGTTAATGACTGTTATCTTACTTCGTCTGGATTGCTGTGTGATCGTGATATCACCTAGATCTATGGAGCTTGAATCTGTACAGAGGAAAATTGTTATTTCGTTGTTATAGAAGAGATCAAGTTGTCTTGTCACAACAGGTAGATGTCATCAACTATGAATCATAAGAATAAAAGGTTTCTCTAACTACATCTATTTATGTGTTGAAGTCTATGCATCCACAAAGTGCTGAACTACTTTTACCATACTCGGCCTGATCTTGTTGAGTGTTCACAATGGTGCAAAAAATTTCAGTATTTCAAGGAAAGTAACACTGTTTATTGGTTCTGAAGTAAGTCTTGTCATTCTGGCTGCTGTTCTTTTTGCAGGTACGTGCATGGGGATGTAAAACCTGAGAACTTTCTTCTTGGACCATCTGGGACTCCTGACGAGAAAAAATTGTTTCTAGTTGACCTTGGATTAGGTATAATATTAATTAGAACTTATCTAGAAAGAAAATGTATATGAATCTTGATCTACATCTGATATCTTCATTTTCCTCTATTAATACAATGTCTGTTTTTTTGCCGTTTGAATGCTTCAGCAACAAGGTGGCGTGACACTTCAACTGGTCTACATGTTGAATACGATCAGCGACCTGATGTCTTTAGGTACAATAATCAACAGTTCGACTTGTCTTTTCTTTTTATTTTGTCCTTCATATTTTGCATTAGATTCTGCATTCAATAACTAGTTAGAAAACCATTGCTTCAGAGGAACTGTAAGGTATGCTAGTGTGCATGCTCACCTTGGACGGACTGGAAGCCGGAGGGATGATATAGAATCTCTGGCTTACACACTCATTTTCCTTCTCCGAGCCAAGTTGCCGTGGCAGGGTTACCAGGTATGCATTTTCTCTACTTAATACCAGTATTTTGTTACTATGGATTCTCCTATCCTCTGATAATGAAAATTTGTGTACTAGGGTGATAATAAAGGTTTCCTTGTCTGTAAGAAAAAGATGGCAACTTCTCCAGAAACTCTTTGCTGCCTTTGCCCGGCTCCATTTAGACACTTAGTGGAGTATGTTGTGAACCTGAAATTTGATGAGGAGCCCAACTATGCTAAATATATCTCCTTATTTGATGGAATAGTAGGTCCAAATCCAGACATTAGGCCAATTAACACTGATGGTGCACAGAAGGTAGTTTGCATGTTTCGTCAATTCCAGGCTACTCCTGAAGTTGAATCACTGACAGAAGCTAGATTTCTCTAACGCGTTTCTGATCTATTTAGCTTATATATCAAGTCGGACAGAAGAGAGGCAGACTGACAGTGCAAGAAGATGATGATGAACAACCAAAGAAGAAGGTGCGAATGGGAATGCCTGCTACACAGTGGATTAGTGTTTACAGTGGTCGTCGCCCCATGAAGCAAAGGTTGTACTCATTGCCCAAAATTTGTTTGCTTAAGGCTTATGAAAAATAAAGTGACTATAACATTGGGTTGCAGGTATCACTATAACATTGCTGATGAGAGGCTATCTCAGCATATTGAGAAAGGAAATGAGGATGGACTGTTTATCAGCAGTGTGGCCTCCTGTTCGAACTTGTGGGCCCTAATCATGGATGCAGGGACTGGATTTAGTGCTCAAGTTTACAAATTATCACCTTATTTTCTTCACAAGGTCTTTTATCTATCACTGAATGTGATCAATCTTGAAGCATGCTATATGAATATATGTTGCATATTCTACAAAAAAAATATATGTTGCATATTTCCACATTTAATATGCTATATCTGTTAAACTCTTGCATGATTCAGATGATGTTCAAATTTTTCCGGATATAGAGTTTGATTAATCCTATGTGCTTCTGTTTGAATATAGGAATGGATTATGGAACAATGGGAGAGGGACTATTATATTAGTGCTATAGCAGGAGCTAGCAACGGGAGCTCCTTAGTTGTCATGTCAAAGGGTTAGAGGAACTTCAGTGACTTGCTATACATGCGTTTCTTCTGTGGTTCTGTGAATTCGAGTGGATAAATTTAATTTTGCGGTTTATATCAGGTACCCAGTATCTTCAGCAGTCTTACAAAGTCAGTGAGTCCTTTCCATTTAAGTGGATAAACAAAAAATGGAAGGAGGGTTTCTACGTCACTGCTATGGGAACTGCTGGAAGTAGATGGGCAATTGTTATGTCACGCGGATCTGGGTTTTCTGATCAGGTTTAAACCGTTCTTTCCTTTTTATGTTTTTTGGGTAATGTGCATCATGGTCCTAATTCTGAATTGAGTATTCATGTGCTTCTATGAATTATCAGACAGTGGAATTGGATTTTCTGTATCCTAGTGAAGGGATCCGTAAGAGGTGGGATGCTGGTTATCGTATCACAGCGACTGCAGCTACATGGGATCAAGCTGCTTTTGTTCTAAGTATACCAAGAAGGAAACCTGTTGATGAAACGCAAGAGACGCTTCGTACCTCTGGTTTTCCCAGCACTCATGTCAAGGTGGTGGTTGAACCTATTGTCTAATTTTCTTCGTTGAAAACCACCTCTCTCTGTGTGTGTGCGTACTATTTCCTAAGCTAACTGTGTATATTGCTGTCTGCAGGAGAAATGGGCGAAAAATCTTTACCTTGCATCTGTCTGTTATGGGCGAACTGTTTCTTAGACAAAATGTTGCTGGAAGTACTTTCAATGGTGCCATGAGATTCTCTTTGTAGTTCTTGAAGAAAGTGCCTGCTATTTTTGGTCTAAGGGGAGAAATGGATTACAATATTTATTCCTTGTCAAAGCTGACTCAGCTTTCTCCACTGAAGATGATCTTTGCAAAGTCCCCTGCCATTAATGTATGTGATTGTTCTTGATGTCCAAGATGGTGTTTTTGTCGGCCAGTTTGTGAGTGTAGATTTCCAGTGGTGGGATTCACAATTGGTTAAAGTTTGTACAGATCAAATAGTTCCTTTTAGGGGGCAAGCCAAACAGGCTATCTTTGTAGTGTTATGAACCATGCAAAGATCCTGCAAACGAGTTTGAACAGTAGTAATCAAATCTTCTCCTTTTATTTTCTAGTTCTTTTTCCTAGTTTTGACTTCTGTCCTCTGACTTTTTGCTCGTTAATTCTATTTTGCGGGTCCAACCTCTAAACGATGAAAGTATTGTCTTGGTTGTCTCTTTATATGCACTCGTTGATTAGCTTTGGTAGTTTTTGTTATTGGGCAGGAGAAATTTCAGTGCAAGTCTCTCTACCCCTCTCTTGGACCCACGAATAGGTGCTATAGTTGGTTTCTGTTTTGGATATTCTAATTAGTTTATTTTTCCATTCCCAGAAAACATCTAATCAGTTAATTAAAGCTGTTTTAGACACAATAGCCCAGGAAAAGGTTGTTTCTCCTAGTATTAAATTTTCTTTTTGATTCCTGAATTGCTCTCAGATGTCCCTTTTAAAGTACTTTTTGGTCCCATTCCCTGTATCAGGAGGTTCTGAGTATGAGTAGACATATTTCATTCACTGCACTGACGTGTTGTTACGTATATAAAATGTTGCACATTAGCCTGCACTGTCGGTGGGTCAAAAGTAGTTATCAGTATTTAAGGTATCATTATGAATTGTATACACAACAGTATACTCTAGAAAGCTACATCCTTGCAACTCACTGCAGATTTTGAATGGCAAGATATTGAGAGTATTAAACAAGTTAGGCTCGATCCACTTGAGATATGGAAGTTTCTAGTCTGCTTAATCTGTTTTTAAATCTCTAGATGATGCATATGTTTGGCACAGTTTTATTCTGATGCATATTTCTGACAGTTTTATGAAGTTTGCAATTTCTTTTCAGGATAATTCGAGTTGCTAGCTGAAGAATGAGCAGATTCCTCCTAAGATGGTTCTTCGGGATGTAAGTTTCTATAGTTACTCATTACTTTGGCATTCATTGCTTCTTATCACTCTGCACATTCTAGAAGTTAAATTTGGAATATCTGGCCTTACTCAAAGTCAAGTTTCTTGATGACCTGTTTGGTTGGGCGTCTAATAAAAAAGATAACTTATGGTCACGTGGAAGTCATCAATTCAGTTTTGCCCTCATCAGTGATTTTGCTCGATTCATAAGATATGGCCAAAACTTAAACAGGCTCCAAAACTGATGAAGCATAATGATGTTTAGATAATTCATGCTAAGCCATTCTTAAACTGAAAGAAACTGCTTCTTCCTGCCTGTTACAGCAACTGCACTCTTCGTAGGGGTTACTCTCAGTTGTGTTGCTGCTTGTTGGAGTCCTCTTTTAGTGTTCCTTTGAACTATTGTCCTCTGTGCTAGCTGTGCAAATGTGTGCGGTCACTCCATTTGGTGCTTGTGATTCTTGGATTCTTATCTAGATTTTTGGCTTCTGCAGAGTGCCTTTATCAGAAGCTAACTCCACTGTTTGCCCCCAAACTATTGGGACAAAATTAGAACCGGACAAATGTTGGGCATATTCTTCTAGTATCTCGCAAGATGATTGCTGCAGCCAATGATATATTCGAGATCCTATTATTTGATAGCTGGGGCAACGTAAGTTTTGTATATTCATGTGCTTCCACTGTCAGCTGATTGGTCATCTACTCTAGTGACATTTGCGAATTTGTTTTTTAGAACTAGGTTTGCAGAATTGTGGTAACAGTGTGATGTTGGCATTTCGCCTGTTGAGTTAGTTTTGGTGCTCTTCTTCTCGAGGTGTCATTTCTTTCTGCCGCTGGCCCTCGACTTGCAAAATTTCTGTAGATGTTAATTTGTGCCTGCTTGTGGCTTAATAGGCGAGTAGTAACATTGATCTGAGATCTTCTTTTACTGGTGAACTGAACTTCAATTCCTTTTATCGTTGACGACTACCGTCAAACCTCTCTATAACAACTTTGTTTGTTTTGATTATTTTTGGATGTTATAGCGAAGTGCTATAATAGAGAACATATATTATAACATAACATAAAAATTGGTTCCGAAAAAGCTTGACTTTTATAGAGAAGTGTTGTTATATATGGATGCTGTTATAATGAGTTGTGACTTTATTTGCTGACGAGCACTTTCATCAGCTATATTAAACATTCTCTAATTCCAACCAGCAGTCATTGACTATTTGACTATCCATCAAAAGGGAAAGCAAAGGATCAAAAAAAGATAAAACACTGAAAAGAAAAGATAGAAAAATAAGGTATTTTTAATCGACATGGATATCATATTCAACAATTAACTTCATTTTATATAGGGATAAGTAGTGCGGCTTGTGGGTTGAAACCATCAAAACAATCTGCTCCCTTTTTTGCTCTTACTAATATTAAAATTCTTCACCTAATTTTGTTTGTCTATTTCTAATAAACTGTTTTCTTTGCTTCTATTTTTTGTGTTGTTTGGTGGGATTATTGACTCAACTTTTGCAAGACCCAATTATACTAATTCAGTGTATGATAATTCTTTTTCCAGATTGTAAAAATTGAATTGATAATTCTTGGCATAACAAAGTCGTTGCTTTGTTTTTCTTTTATACTAGTATTACTATATAGTTTGCAACTACAGAATAGTAGTAAGTGCAGAATAAAGAGTATGAGGCTCAGAATATACTTTGCAACCACGCTCCGATTTTATTATAGTATTATTAGTGATGCACCTAATAACATGTCCGAGTTTACAGAATAACGAATTGCTTAACTTATTCTCTAAGTTAAATATGAAAGAAAAAAGCGGGACGAATTTTGCGGGTGCTACGCGGGACGGGTTGAAAACAGAAAATTTGCTATTGTCTTTGCTAACGTTGTGACCTTGAGCCGTGCATTGGATAGATACTGGATTGTCCAATCGACTAGTAACCGATACATAGTAAACTGTAGCTTTGGAAAAAGTTAGAATTTGTAGAAGTATTATAGCTGAGAGATAGAATTTGAAGGAATTCATGATTATTTTCATGTCTTGAGAAAGGTGGTAAGTGTTATCTTGGTTTTATAGTTGTAAATTGTCATGGTTTACTAGTCATGGATAAGAAAAGATAAAGGTAATTAGATTTAGGAGGAAGAGAATTGATTGCATCTGAAAAAAAGAAATAACTCATTTATGGTTCTAATTTGGTAACTTATTTATTGTTCTAATTTTTTTCTTCTTTTTTATTTTTTATTTTTTATTATTGTTCTAATTTGGTAAGTTATTTCTTGTTTTTTGCCAATCATTATTTAAAGATATTTTAAGAGACTCGTGGGAGGCTCTTGTATTGAGTGGCTTATGCTCCAAACAGCTTCTAGACTAGACATATGCGAATTTTTCTAATTAGACATAGTATTGACCCTTAACAGCTTGTTTGGATGGTCGTTACTTATTGTATTGCTTCGATGTTTATTTTGGTTGTCATTTAAATTTTATTGTATCGTATTGTTAAATCCGTCATTATATAACGATGAAAGTGCCACTTTATGTAACGATTGATTTGGTGTGATAGCATCGTTATCGTGTCTTTTCCTCTCATCTCACCCTTCACTATGATTAGATAATTTTCTTTTATTATTTACCCAATCTTTTTATATAATAATTTATCTAGTATCATAATTTTTCTTTATAATATTGCAAATTTATTCTTCATATTGCTAGTGCATGATATCATGAAACAACGACAAACAATACAATCTATCCAAATATTGTATTTATCAAACGATACAGTACAATACAATACGATACATTATGAAACGATGCGTGTCCAAACAAGCTGTAAAATTCTTTAATTACTATGTTGCTCGTCAAAAAATCTATTCATCATCTATCCAAAATATGAAGTTTTAGGGTGTGTTTGGTACGAAGTATTTTCATGGAAAATGAATGATATTATCATTTATTTTCCCTTGTTTGGTTGGTGAATGAAAAACTTTTTCCAGAAAATATTTTCTAGTGTTTGGTTAGAGAGTAGAAAACTATTTTTATGCAACTCTCCTCCCCACCTCCCCCCCGGTCCTCAAATCCCCATGTTTCCTGTGCTTCCCCCCATCCGGCGTTTTCAAGATTCCATTTTCTTAAAGAATTTAGTTATTCTTATAAAAATTCAAACAAACTCAAAGGAACTAATGTGCTGCTCTTCTTTTTTTACGCAAAATACTTTTTCTACAACATGAAAAGAAAATACTCGTTTTGTTGAAATGAAAGAAAATATTTTTTTCATGAAAAGAAAATACTCTTTTTGTTGAAATGAAATAAAATAATTTTTATTACATAATTTTGTCATAATGAAAGTATATACGTTTTACTACATTTTGTTGAAATGAAAGAAAATATTTTTTTCTACTACATGAAAAGAAAATACTATTTATTGAAATAAAAGAAAAATACTTGTAGGCATGAAAATTTTATTAGAATTAAATTTATTAAATAATTTGGACTATATTTTAAATATACTAGTCCAAATAAATATTATGGGCTAATATAATTAAATTAATTATATAAGTCCAATATATATGGATTAAATAAATAAGTCTTAATCCATTGGGCTAGCCCAATTAATTGGGCTAAAGTGATGAGCCCACTTTATTAAGCCCAAAATGCCATCCTCCTAGAGGTCCAGTTTTGTGGCACATGTCAAATGACGTGGCGCGTCAAATTAAACGAAAGAGCCAATAGGATCATGCCACGTGTCAAAATGACAAGGCATGCCAAATCATATTAAAAGGCCAATGAAACCGCGCCATGTGTGCAAGTGACATGTTCTAGCCAATCAAATGCGGCATTGTCACACTTCAATTTGATTGGTCGGAAAGAGTTTGTTCTTATCATAACTCTTTTCTTTCACAACTATAAATAAGGGTCTTCATAACTCAGAAAAGGGACCAGAAGTTATAACAAGAAGCAAGAGAGAGCTCGTGGATCAAACGCCGCAAATTTCTCTAAGAGTTTCATGCTTCAAGCAATCAAGTTCAAGTTCAAGAAATTAAGTTCAAGCTCAAGACGAAGAAAAAATCAATATTCAAGGAGTACGATTTTAAATCAAAGTTCGTGCTAGTTGAATTCAAGATCATCGTTCGTGACAACAAATATAGATTCAAGATCAAGCTCAAAGGCTTTTGAATTTATTTACTATTGAAAAGAAGAATCAGAGGATTCATAGAGATTGTACACTCATATTATTTGAAATAAAATACTACGATTGTTGTAATATTTTCGATCTTGATTTAATTTTCTCGACGCAATTTATTGTCTACAAATTCTGGCACGCCCAGTGGGACAATATCTACCTCTCATCTCTTCAGCTACCAAATTTCAAGAACAACGAAATGACTTCCAAGAAAATCAACCTCAGTTCAACTTCTGCCAAGGCTGCTAATTCCAGGTTCTATGCTGATGTGGAAAGCATCCTCGATGTTATCTTTGGAAGCTTTGGACCTGTTATGAGGAGAAAAGCAAGCTCGTTGGGACAACAAGCACCCCAGGTGCCATCCGCATCAACTCCTGTTTTCAGATCTTCATCCTCAAAAGGAGCAGGATCTTCCACAAACGCACCCGAAGAAGGAAGCGATGCTGCTGAAAAGATCAAGAAAACTCTTGCTCTGCTTGACCTCTCTGGATCCAAGCACTCTGCTATGAAGGAAGATGATGACGCTTCAAGTGATGGATCCTGCCCACTTACACCATATAGCGTGAGCCAATCAAGGATCAATCTGCGTGAAAATCTATGCTACTTTGTCACGCCCCAAACCTGGGGAGGCGTGGATGGCACCCAGTGTCGCATTGGCCCGAGCGAACCACTCTGTAACTCATGATCATTCGACCAAAACTAGAATATACATAGGTTGAGTTGGCTAAACTCATTCCTTTTGTAACTATCATGGGCCAACATGGTCCCAACTCATAATGTACAACTGTAAGTGGACGAACATTATATCAATAAAATATCATTCTTAAAACATGAATACATATGGGCCGTCAAGGCCTCTGACATACTATACAAAATGAACCTTTTTTTACAAATCCTCTAAAATTATGCGACATCAAATGGGATAGGGTACCGCCCTACCCATAGTTTATAGCAAAACTCTGACACGATGACTCATAGACTCGACTGCACTCCGAATGAAGTGGAGTCATACCGATCCTTCGCTGAATGCCAATCCCGTCTACTATGAGGGCTCCTCAAACTGTTTATCTATACCTGCATGCATGAATGCAGCGTCCCCAATAAAAGGACGTCAGTACGAATAATGTACTGAGTATGTAAGGCAGAACTGAAACATAACAATGAATCAACATTACTTTAAAGACATATAAGAATCAACCTGAATCTCTGAAGTGCCACCATATATACATACTTATCATACTTATATATATAATGCCTCACTTTGATACTGTTTCTATTCTATATCGTATGATGCATGACTGCCCAGCTGACCAGTGGTAACTGCCCGACCGACCATAGCGCAGTGGTAAATGCATGACTGCCCAACCTGTCGTAGCTTGGTGGTAAATGTGTAACTGCCCAACCAGCCGTAGCTCGATGGTAAATTTGTAACTGCCCAACCGTCCGTAGCTCGGTGGTAAATGCGTAACTGCCCAACCGACCGTAGCTCGACGGTAAATGCGTAACTTGCCAACCGGCCATAGCTCGATAGTAAATGCGTAACTGCCTACCGGCCGTAGCTCGGTGGTAAATGAAGATGAGTATATCATAATACTATTAATATTAACATCTTTATCAAATACCTCAACATGGAACTAGAAACATACTTAGACATGCTTGAATATCATTTTACAGGAATGAATAACGTCGACATCCTTAACTACTAAGAGTAGAAACACCTATGAAATAGCATTATGTTTACGTATTGTTACTTGGATCATGCCAAAATGAAGGAAGGGCTTAGACTTAACATACCTGAGCCGATTCTCTTGACAATCTCTTCAACACACGTCAAACGCGACAAAGCATGTAACGGCGGATCAAAGTAGGAAAAATTCCGTATGATATTCTTAAGAAAGATTGTACCGTACTCCCTTAGAATTGAAATCTCGCGATGCGATAACATTAGGTCAACATAAAACGAAATAAAGAATGATAAGTTGATGAATTTAAGTTTCTGAATATGCACTTGATGGCTTGAAGCAGATTCATTTTCCATGAATTAAAACATGAATATGTACTTGAATTAGCATTATACAAATGTTCTGACCAAACTGTTGGAGTAAGCGTGCTCCATTCCCATATTGTGGCACCAAAATGTGAAGCAATATCATATATAGTTTCCCAGACGATGATAAGCACCCAATGATCATGACACCTATTCTAATAAATACATGAGTCACAATCTTTCTAAAGAAAAATCTGCTACGTCAAGGCTTATCTAAAACCATAATTAATCACCATTGATTCTTAATAATATTGCTAATATCCCATTAAATAAATAATTAATTAATTACCCACATAATTAAGAATTATCTCAAATTACTTAAAATACTACTTATTTTTAATATACTTTATACACCTCACTATCATGGTCATGTGGTATATTACTAGTCCATGGATACGGGGTATTACAACTTGAACCATATTTTATCTCCAAATGTCAAACTTCGACCAACCTCATTTTATTCAACTCGTTTACCTTCTCACTTTCACGACTTTACTTATTTTTAACACAGAAGCATCAGAAGAACTGTTAGAAGAAATNAGAGGTGTGATGTCTGTTCAGGAACAAAAGTGTCTGTTCAGGAAGGAAAACAAGCAAAGGCAGCGTTTGGATTTTTAGTTAATTCCGTTAATGAACTAACTGACATTTAATTTAATTATTAAATAATTACTTAAATAAACTTTGTCCAAAAATAATCTTATCGATCGATCAAATCCAAATCCGAATCCGAAGCCGAAGCCGAAGCCGAAGCCGAAGCCGAAGCCGAAGCCGA
>ML344167.1:14958-64249 GCA_005239505.1 Nicotiana paniculata | reverse complement strand
ATATAAAAGTGATTTTTAATTTTGACCAATGTTTACCTGAAAAGGGACCAACTTTGGTCGCTAGTTATCCAGAAATTAAAATTAGCGACCAAAGTTGGTCGCTAAAGTTGAATTGAGTTTATTTTATATTTCATATAATATGTAAAATAATAATATAATGGTTAAACGTTAGAACTGAGTCCCAGATTAGCGACCAAAGTTGGTCTCTATCTGCTTCCCCTTTTACAATCCACCATCTTTTGTCGCTACTTTTAAATTATATTTATTTATATTTTATAATTTTATTTAAATAATAATATAATTATTAAATTTATATATTTGGGTTCCAGATTAGCGACCAAAGTTGGTCTCTACTTTCTTCCCCTTTCAAGAGCGACCAACTTTGATCGCTAATTTTAAATTTTATTATTAATATTTTATAATTTTTTTAAAATAATAATATATTTATTAAAATTTTATAACTGGGTCCCACTTTAGCGACCAAAGTTGGTCGCTAAATTCAACATTTCTTTGACCAAGAAGGTCTGACCAGTCCAGTCAATATTTTGACCAAATTAGCGACCAAATAGCGACCAACCTTGGTCTGTCGGGAAGGAAGTGGGAGAGCAAAGGTTATTTCGGTAAATTGATGCATGAGCTGAGGCTCTCATGTCCTGCCGACCCTCCGAAAAGTAAGGGCTCATAGAGTGTCAGAAGCAAATAAAGTAAAAGGCGGGTAAAACTCACGTAAGCAGAGGGAAAGACACATTCATGAAAAGCGAAAAGCCCTGCCGTGGGGGACTGACCAATAGACCCTGATTACTACACCCTTTTCTTGTACCGTCCTTAGCTCAAATGATGTGCACTTGGTACAGAAAACTCGCCCACATAATCGACAGTGGTCTCACACTCATAACACTCCCTTCAGCTCTCGTCGCGTATCGCAAAATCTATCGACACATTATCAGGCTCACACAGCCAAGGAATCCATGATTTCACTGAGCCTAACAGAGCAGAACATGTTGTATGATCCATGCATTGACTAAAGAGACCTCCTTTGCCTCTGCTGGTAACATCATTAACGCTCATTTCCAAGTCTTAAAAAACAATGGTCTGATCCAACTAACAGTTCAAAACTCTAATAAGTTGACTTTTACAGGCCAAGATATATAAAACGGCCAGCAAAAGTACTCTTCTATGAAGGTACAGTACATACCATATTATTACAATGTCAACTGCTTCAAACACATAATTCGAGAGGTTAATTAGTTCAAACTATTGTGTTGTTTTTTCATCAATCATTCGAGTTCTATATAATATTGGTTGGTATTCAGTTGGGATTATTTTTGTCGGTAATGGTATTAATCAAAGAGAGAAATTTTGTCCTTGTATTAACATTATATAAACTGAAGACGCACTTAATTAAGGCTTTAGTTTTATATAATGTAAATGAGCTTCTACAATATGATTTAATTAAATGTCTATTATAAAAAACCGTAAGTCCTGCTTGTTTAGAGTACAAGGTAGTATAATACTTGTACCAAATCCAATATTAGTTATCCTCATAAAAAATATCTACAAGTATTTATTTTATATGGGATAAAATATGAAATAGCAATGCGAAGTATTAGCAATATAATACATGAATTGGAACATCCAAACAACAAAACTAACCCTCATAATAATGGACAAACTTTTATTTTTTAATTATTTCAAGCAAAGTTGGAGGAAAGCTAAGGCTATAGATACAACATATATTAGAAGAAACCTTAGAATATATATACTTATATAAATATGGAGGTTGCGCTATGCCTTTGGCACAGTGAATTTTCTATTGGAGGATAGAAACTTCTGTCGTAGCTCCGCCGCATCGATGTCACTGAAATGTGTTTCTGGTATCCAGTTTCCAGTCTTGGGATCTCTCATCCAAAATATTTCCTTCCCTGCGCTTTTCTCAATATTGTTTGAAGAAGAAGAAGACGACGACGACGACTCAGCCACCTTCCTAATATTGGAAGTAACAGGCCGTCCTTCTATATTCTTCGCTGCTACTGTGTATCCTCTCCTGCACCAACAAAAAATAGCTAAGTACTCCACTCTTCCATTCATGTTTAACAGCTTTTTTGGAAGGTTGTTACGCATCGTTTCATAGTGTATCATATTATATTGTACTTTATCGTTTGATAGATACAATGTTTGGACAAATTGTATCGTTTCCTGTTGTTTCATGATATCATGCACCAACAATATGAAGAATAAATTTACAATATTATAAAGAAAAATTATGATACGGGATAAATTTATTATATATAAAAAAGTAGAATAAATGATAAAATAAAATTATTTAATAATAGTGAAGGGTGAGATGAGAGAAAAAGACAAAATAACGATGCAACAACAACATGGTTGATATGTATCATATCTTATTATATTATATTGTTTGTTGTTGTTTCATGGATATTTAAAAACCGACTAAAACCGTACAGATTTTCAGGTTTCTTTTAATAAAACCGTAGGTTTTAATATAAATTTATAACTGTACCGATAATTAGGATAGGTTTTTATTTTATGAAAATAAATCAAAAAACTACCGAACCGTATCGAATAGATATAGATGTGAAAAATGTATGCATTAATTAAGTTTAAAATAATAAAGCATTAAATTTCTCCTTGGGCCTTGGAGTTTTGAAAACTATTACAAGCCAACAAGTAAACTCAAAATCCTAATTCCTTGACCTATTATGCTACTCTTATAGACATTAAATTATTTTCAACATATTCACAAGCAAGACACAAGGTATTCTAGCCATTATGAGTAGCAAATTATAATGTAATGAATATGTTTCCTTTCATATGATTTAAAGTTATCTTTTTGAATATTTAATCCTCTAATACACTTTATTCTCGAGTCCTAGCTTGGTTCATATTCTTTGTCTTTTCTTTGTCTTTGATTAGTTTCTTTTACATGGCTATAGAATAGTTGATGGATCATGTTTTCTTAATATGTCACTCTTTAAATAGTAAAACTGTCTAGAGAGTTTTATGAAGTCATATAAAAGTAGGCGGGTTATTGCATTCTACTTTTACTAGTGACTTTTACATGACACTAACCGTACTGGTCCCGAGATGATTGAGACAGTTTCAGAAAAACTAATTTTGGTTATACATAATAGAATAACTGAGGAAATAGTACAGTACAAATTTTATAAAATAAATGGTCGAACCGAACCATTGATACTCCTAGTTTCATGATATCATGCACCAATAATATGAGAATAAACTTGCAATTTTACAAAGAAAAGGTAAGGTACGAGTTAGAATTATTGTATCTTGGAAAAAGCTAAAAATAGAATTATTTAATAATAATGAAGGGGCAAGAAAAGAGAAAAACCAAATTGATCATTATATAAAGTGGTACTTTTCGTTGTTACTTAATGACGGATTATAATATATAATGTGATACAATAAAGTTTAAGTAACAATCAAAATATATTTTGTACTTAAATTACCAAATACGATAGAGCTAGGTAACAACCTATCCAAACAAGATCTGTCATTCTTTCTTAACATGCCTAAAGGGAAGCAATGTAATAGTTTTCACATGTTCTTGTGAGAATAAACATTCAAAAAATAAATAAAAAATGGCGTGGTAGGGAAGGTAGTTTGATTTCTAACCTGAGATGAAGAAGGAGATTAAAGCTGCTGAACGGAACCCTAGGCATGATGAAGAATTTTTTATGTTAACCAATATATATATAGGCAAGGCAGGAGACAGGAGTCAAGAAGAATTAGTAGCATAGTAGAACTTGGAAATTCTGAGATTCGAGAGAGAGAGAGAAATGAGTTGGAACGCAAACTATAAGATTCTGAAAAAATGGGAGAACTTCTAATAGTTGATGGTTACGTAAATCAGGGACTAATTAATTATAACTTCGTCCTAGAAAGATTGAAGATTTTGGAGTATCGAATATATATATGTGATGATAGAGTCCTGAACATGATTATTTATTTTTGAAACAAAATTAATCTAGTAATTGTGATTTGTGTCTTATAAAAGCTTGTTTGGATGGTTGTTACTTATTGTATATTGTTACTTTAAATACCATATTCGTTTTGGTTGTTACTTAAATTTTATAGTATCGTATCGTTATGTTCATCGTTACGTAACGACGAAATGTGCCACTTTATGTAACGATCGATTTGGTGTGGTTGCGTCGTTATCTTGTCTTTTTCTCTCATCTCACCCTTCATTATTATTAAATAATTTTATTTTATCATTTACTCTATCTTTTTATATAACAAATTTACCTCGTATCATAATTTTTCTTTATAATATTGCAAGTTTATTATTCATATTGCTGCTGTATGATATCATGAAACAACATCAAACAATACAATCTATCCAAATATTGTATTCGTCAAACAATACAATACAATACAATACAATACATTATGAAACAACGTGTAACAATCATCCAAATAAAAGGGAATAAACAGAGTAATTTATTTTTATATATACATATATTCAATTCAGGAAAACCTTGAGAATTGTTTCGAACCATATATGTAGCATCCCACTTTTACAATTTGAGTGGCTTTTTTATTGCGGTAATAGCATCAATTGATGCTCCTATATATGATCTGATCTCCAAAATTTCGTCTTTGGAGTACTGATACCAATTTTGGGATTGCAGACTTCGTTTGGGGCATCATACTTTGTTTTATTCTTGTCGAGATAGTCACATGAAAATTGAAAATTATAGTACTGACATGAATTTCCCAGTTCCTTTTTTTTTTATTTTTTTTATAAGAACTGATTTACCCTTGATCCTAATTGCTAGTAGTCAAACAAAAATATAGGAAAAGAAAAAAAAATCTTGGATTGTGGATAGCATTTATAGGTAGCAATATGTTAAATTCAGATTGGTTTGCTGGTATTATATTAGCTCTCTCCATGTTTGAAAAGCTTGACTAATACTGCTCATCAGTCATATTCAACAATTAATAGACGAGAAGTGATTTATCATAACGTGTAACACGCTTCCTCTACTTTCATCAACAATCCCTCGTGTGGACTCTTGTCATTCCACTAACTAAACACCCCATACTGTACATTAACCATTGTCCGATTTGTTTTGTCTATTTTTAGGTGTTATAGGAGTTAATTTTATCCATGATTATTGATCTTTCGTGTTTGATTGATTAATTAAATTCAAAAAAAAAAAAAGAATTGCTGAAAAAAATATATTTTATAACGCTACTAATATATCTTGAAAATTAAAGTTAGAAAAAAAGTTAAATATATGAATATATTATAAAAATAATAAATAAAATAATATTAAGTTATTTTATTTATAAATAAAATACATAAGTAAAAATATATTATATAGTATATAATATAAAAGGTATTACATAAACATGAGGGTTTATATAATATCAAGGGCATAATAAACTTTTCAAGTAAAAATGTGACTTTTGTTATAACTAAAGCAAAGTAAAATAATTTTTGTGTAACAAAAGAAAGAAAAGTGACCTTTGTGTAATGAACACAAAGTTGAATGATTTTTAAGTAACAAAAAAAGAAAAGTGATTGTTGGGTAACAAACACAAAAAATTCAATGACCATGGATAAAATTATCTTCTGTTATAGTGAAGTGCTATTATAAAGAACAAATATTATAACATAACATGAAATTTTGGTTCCAAAAGCTAGTACTTCCTCCATTTACTTTTACTTGTTTACTATACTAAAAATATATATTTACTTGTTAATTTTAGCAAATCACGGGAAGATATATATATTTTTTCTTGTTTTACCCTTATTATTAATTATTCATTTCACAAGACTTCTCAAAATACTATCATTATTATGCGTAATGTGGTAAACTGTGCACTTACAGCTTGTTTGGATGGTTGTTACATATCGTTTCATAATGTATCCTATTGTATTATACCGTTTGATAAATACAGTGTTTGGATAGATTGTGTCGTTTGCCATCGTTTCATGATATCACACACCAATAATATGATAAATAAACTTGCAATATTATAAAGAAAAATTATACTACAGGGTAAAATTACTATATTAAAAGATAGATTAAATGATAAAATAAAATTATTTAACAATAATTAAGGGTGAGATTGAGAGAAAAAGACAAGGTAACGATGCAACCACACCAAATCGATCGTTATATAAAGTGTCACATTTCGTCGTTACGTAACGATAGAGTTAACGATACAATACAATAAAATTTAAGTAACAATCAAAATAAACATCATATTTACAATACGATACAATACAACAAGTAGGAAAAATTGTTAGATGAGGAGAGTAATTTATTTAATTTTTTCCGTCCTACGTGGAGGCCATATTAACTACATATAATAAGTGGAACTTTGGCTGTACGAGGAAGGGTATTCCTGTAATTTCCTGGGACATTATGATATCGGCCTGACTGATACACTTCATGTTGTCCAACTTGAAACACGTGTTTAGCTTTTGATATACCTTTTGGTTCTTCTTTCCATCCGGGAGAACTACTTGGACTTTTCACCTTCTGATTTATCCTTCCCTCTGCTTTTTGTTTTCCGATTTTACTGATTTACATGTGTGTTGCATTGCATATTAAGTACTAGAATCCAACACTTTTGAATATTCAGTCCATTATCCTTGCATAGATTAATGAATCTAAGAAATATATTATATGATTCCTATTATTTCTCTTCTATCAAATTTATACACAATCACGATTCCTTTTTTAGTTTTTGCCTTGCCTTTTTGCTTCTTTCCTTACCATAATTTTCTATCTTCTTCTTCTTATGTTCTTTATCTGCCTCTATCTTTATTTTTGGCTTGATTGTAGATACTGTTCTGCTTTCCTAAACTATTGCATGAAGGTAATTTTTTTTACATTGTAATTTCATCAAGAACTTTTGAGATTTTTTCCTAAGGTTTGAAATTAACCTTCCATTAAACTTTCATTTTTGAGATGGTTCAAGCAATTGAAAGGTTTTCGGATGCACAAGTTCAAGAGGAAGATATGGGGAAGGCCTTTTATGGAAATGCTATTTGATAGTGATTTGTAGGTGACTCATATTTGAGAGGTAAGAGATGAACTTCTCACAAATTATTTGTGGTTACTTTAATTAAAATTACGGGAAAAAGCCCTAAAAATGCAGCTCAACTTTCAGAAATGGTTTATCTATCCCCTTCGTTTAAAAAAATGTTCATTTCATGTCACTGACGTTACACCTTTGGCTCATCTATGTCACTCGCCGTTAAGTTTTAAAAAAAAAAAATTATGCCATTAGTTCAATAATGACATAGGTGAGTCAAAAGTATAACGGCAGTGACATGAAATGAATATTCTTTTAACGGACGACATAAATAGATCATTTCTGAAAATTAAGTGGTATTTTTAAGCCTTTTTCGTTAAACTTATGAATGATCATAATTTCACTATACTTGCGGCCTTCGAGGTGGAGGTCACCACTGGTACTTACAGTAATTGGTGACACTTAATATGAAAGGAGAAGGTAGGTAACAATTCAGACATTAGAAAAATGAGGACCATTGCATTAGAAGCACGTTGTATAGCTACATATCTCCCTATTTTTTCTGCCAATAAATATCCAACATCTCATAACCTTCACATGGCTCCAGGCTCTTCTCTCATCTACTTAAATAATTTGTTCTACTTAACTTCTTCTACCATCGTATGGGCTTTGCAAAATTGAAAGAAGTAGAACAAAGTCAATTCCTAGCTTTCTCAAATGGCCGTACTTCTCTTCACTATGATTGCTTTCTCAAATCTTGTTTCTTCTGCAACAAGACTCTTAGCCTTGACACAGAAGTGTACATGTACAGGTATGTATTCATAGGTAGTAAGAAATGATATATACATTATTTTACCCCCCTACATATAGTATTGTTAAATTTTGATATTGAATAAAATGCAGGGGTGAGCTGGGCTTCTGCAGTGTGGACTGTAGGAACAGGCAGATATACCTCGATGAAATGAAAAAGATTGAGACTTACACTAAGAAAATGCTAGCATCTTTAGTGATGCATCGTCGAGAGGCCGGTGGACAGTGTAGTGAAGCCTACACGCAGCGTGGCGAGCCATTATCGTGTTCTAAAAATCGAGTTACATTCACATACTCATAATCGATAATATGCTCTACTACTACTCAAAGAAGGAGCTAGAATTTTCACTTTACAAGTTATGAGCCATAGCTCTTTTTGTTTACTAGGTTTTGAAAAATTATTTATACGTATTCAATAAATTTTAACATGAGCCAAAGTTACCAATAGCAATAAGGCTAGCTCCGTCCTAGGTACTGCTATTAATTTTTTTTCGTATCCCACTTGGCGTCCAGCACTGGGCTGAATAAATACGGATTTGCACAAGCAAGTCTTATGGTTGGAGATAAAGCTAGCGCTTCCAAATTAATCTATATACTATATTAAAAGCACGAAAACCTTTAGCGAAATGTCGTTCACTTTATTTTCATCTAAAATATATTTTACATTGGACATAATTGTGATTTAAGTTACTTTCCTAATATTTAGGACAATTAAATCTCCTAAATTTTGATTATTAAATATTTTCTTGTTAAACTAAAGAACTCCTAATTTCTAGCCTTTAGCCATTTTAACATATTGGTTAAATAAAAAACGTGCGTACACATTACCATCCAATAAAATATTATCAATGAAATAATATTTACCTAGAATGAAAGACTAGCATTTAAAACTAACCTTTTTCTTTTTCTTTTCAAACTTGATCTTTATCATAAAAAAATTAAATATTATTTGAACACTTCATTTAATAAAGGTTTAATTATTTTATTTTTTAATATTTAAGAGTTTAAAAATAATTAAAATTTACTTATTAATTCATTTCTCAATTGAACTATGTAGAAAGTTATAATACTATAACTTTATTAGATTTCACTTTGTATATGTCTTACACTTAAATTATATATAAATGATAAATAAAGATTCAAGAAAGAAGATGTAGGGGTTCATTAGCTAACTATGAGATCAATAATGGGCGTAAGAATAACAAGATAATTTATGAGATCTTTTAATTTCTAATCCATGGTACATTTAGCTAAATATGAGTAGGTTCATTAGCTAGCTTTCAATAGTATATTCTCCTACTAGCTTGCTTTATTTTTTAATATCCTTTTATGTTTATTATTGTACTTTGATTTTGAGTTTATTTGAAGTTCGTAAATTATTAGTTGCCTGCTTATATATTGTAAGTTATATCTTTAAAGATTCTTTAGATTTTCAAGCTTGTCGTGAAACTAAAATTAAAAAATTATAAAATTGGAACAAATGTTAAATTGCATTATTGATGATTGAGGACTTCTGAGATAATTTTTTCAATTATTGAATTAGTTATACACAACTAATGGTCATGATCATTTTTAGGAATTGATACTTTTATTTTATAGCTCGATACTATTCTTTTTAAAATTTATACTCATTAAAACAGGATTCACGCGCATTGTACATATTCTAAGACTAATATATATCAAAAGGCAATTTTATGTCCAAGACTCGAACCAGAGACCACCTATAACCCTTGTTGCAGCAGTGCACTTCTATTAAATTTAATATAGTAGCGTACTTCTATTAAATTTAATATGGTATGGGTAATGTGTAGTTGAAGATAGAAATACATATTGATGAGTGAGTTAATTACTTGCATGAAAGTCCCCAACGTTGCACTAATTGTTGACACGTATGATGATTTTAATCCTTGCACTTTTTAGATATTTGAAATTTAGTTGATTTTTTTTACAGAAAAACCTAAGAAGCGCTAAAGGTTTATTGAACAAAAGTTTATTTTTTCTTCTCCTGAAAATTAGGGAAGGCAAGGGAAATCAGAGAAAAATATTGAAAACTTTATTCTCCTTTTTTTAAGGTTTTGAATGGAATGTTAAGTTGCTTTACTTTTCGAATGACAGAAAGCACAATATAATTTCCTTTTCTTCCTGGCAATCCTTCAAATCAAACAAAATGAAAGAAGGGCCTTTTGTTCAAGGTGCAAGTAAAACTAGGAAATTTTGTTGGGAATAAACTTCCTACAAAAATAATATTTACGGTAATAAAAACGAAATAATAATGTAGCACCGAGATATGATAATCAACAATAATAAAAGAGTGACAATGACACCAAGATTTTTACGTGAAAAACCCTTCTGATTAAAGGAAAAAATCACGACCCCGAGAAGAGCAACTGATATCACTATAATAAGGAATTTTACACTTTGTAGGCCCGAGTAAAATACTACAAAGATCAGTACAATACTCAAAAGAAATAACCCTCTTTTGATATTCCCAACTCACTATAATATCACTCACACTCTCTATTTTTTCTCACAGACTATTTTCTTATACCCTGTTTGTGATGCCTCACTCTTTCTTCTCTCTTTGTTGGTGTAATTGAAGAAGCGAGAAAGCTCCTCCTTTTATAGGAGAAAATAAGATTGAGCTCCAAGTGTGCTACATGAGAATTTTAATTCTCCTCCACATCTTTGCATACTTTGGCTCCAAGTAAAATCTTCCGCAAAGCTTCTCTACCAAAGAAAATTCATAGGCAAAATAGGCACAAGGCTATTGCCAACTATTGCCAATCAATGGGATGGACCCCACAATCTCCCCCTCCAGTCCCATTCACCTGAAGGAGGCAACAACGGGGTTGCTAGTTTGAGTGCATGTCGACAAATTCTTTGCATAACTCGAACTTGTCTCTTGGTACTACCTTGGTCAACATATCCGAAGGATTCTCACTTGTATGGATCTTCTTGACCTGCATATATCCATCCTCTATTCGTTCTCTAATCCAGTGATATCTCACGTCGATATGCTTTGTCCTTGCATGATACATGGTGTTTTTGCTCAAGTCTATTGCACTTTGGCTGTCATAATAGACTATATTCCTTCTGGTGCAATCCAAGTTCTTGAAGAAATCGTTTCAGCCATACCATCTCCTTGCCAGCTTCAGTAGCGACAATATACTCTGCTTCAGTTGTAGAGAGTGCGACACATTTCTGCAACTTCGACTGCCATGATATAGCTCCCCTTGAAAATGTGAACATGTATCCAGTAGTAGATTTACGATTACCAATATCACCTACCATATCAACATCTGTATAGCCCTTCAAGATTGGACCAGATCCTCCAAAATACAAGCAATCTCCAGTAGTACCTCTCAGGTACCTCAGTATCCACTTGACTGCTTCCCAATGTTCTTTTCTGGTATTTTCAAGGAACCTGCTAACAACATCAACTGCATGAGGAATATCAGGTCTGGGGCAATACCATTGCATACATCAAGCTTCTGATTGCTGAAGAATAAGGAACTATAGCCATGTTCCCTTTCTCCTCCATTATTGTAGGACACATCTTGTTGCTCAACTTCAGATGACTAGCAAGAGGTGTACTGACTGGCTTAGAACTTTTCATGTTGAAGCGTTCCAGTATACGTTCAATGTACTTCTCCTGAGATAGCCACAACTTTCTAGTTGTTCGCTCTCGAACTATCTTCATCCCTAAAATTTGTTGTGCTGGGCCCAAGTCCTTCATATCAAATGACTTGGACAAGTTTGTCACGCCCTAAATCCGAGGGACGAGACTGGCACCTAACCGGATAATTCTGGTCAAACGGACCTGGATTGCCTTTCCTACCCAACGCGTTACCCCGTGTGCACAATATACAAATTTATAATGAATTTACAACGAAATTCCATTTTCCTCTTTTAAAGCTTCAACATTTGATAATCCCAAAATATACAAACTAAGCACGGAACCCCGATTACGAATAATTATAAGTACTACCCAAAATACATAGAACCCACACAGTGTCTACGGAGCCTCTAAGAGTACTAGGAGTTTACATAGACTTGCCAGTAACAAGGCCCCAACTATACCTTTTACAACATAAGCAAAAGATAATGATATGGTCCACACACGACCTCGAGAGGAAATGGGGCTCACCAGAACTGCTGAAGAGATGAATAGAAGGCACCACTAACGGCGGACCGAACTACCTGCTATAGAACCACCTACATCCATATAAAAGATGTAGCGCCCCCGGCAAAATGGACGTTAGTACCATTGAATAGTACTAGCATGTATAGACAAACTTTACTCTATGTAAAATCAAGCAATACATATATAAGAGGCAGTTAAAGAAACCCAAACAAATATTGCACAGGTGTACAGAGAAGCACAAATGAGGTTTTCACATTTTCTTATTTCAATCGTTCCCTTGTTGCGGCACGCAACCCGATCCCACCTTACAATCATATTCCACCTTTCTTTTTCTGTTGCGGCGTGCAACCCTATCCCAACTAACAATCACATTACACCCTTATTACTTCTGTTGCGGCGTGCAACCCGATCCCAACTAACAATCACATTACACCCTTATTACTTCTGTTGCGGCGTGCAACCCGATCCCACCTTACAATTCTGTTGCGGCGTGCAACCCGAACCCACCTTACTATCATAATTGATAGAAACAATAACCAACAATTATATCGCGGGGATTTTCATCATCAAGAAATAAGTTCACATCAACCAACACCTATATGAAGTCAAGGCACAATAATCCTTACCAAACAATAATTTCATGTGTGGGGTTGCCATCACTATTTAACTCAATTAAATCAATCCCCAGTTTCTTTTCTTCATTTGCCACACTCGGCCCTTAGCAATTAGATACATTCCCACATTAGGGTACGTTAACATTCTTTCATTTAATAGCACATACTGCCATATCGACATATTTGAACATTTGACGAACCTTACACATGATAGGATAAGCACAAGGAATCACCCTTCATAATCTCAATTAGCATGGTAATCGACTTAAGAAAAATCATAGAATGAACTCGTACACCTCGACACAGCAGGACAATCAATTCACATATGCTCAAACAAGAATTTCATACCGTGTGCTCGGACACCAACAAGGTAACTCTACAAAGATTAAAGTTAGCCATACATACCTTGAATCAGAATTCCCCTTTAATTTTGTACCACAATTCACCGGACCTTCTAGCACCTTCAATATAGTTCACAATGTGGAATAGTTGAACTTAGAATTAGGAATAATGATCATGTCTTGAACTCACTTGAGCATTCTATCAAACGCTAGGTGTTCCTTTAGATTAAATGGCCTATTTTTAGTGAAATATTACTCTAACCCATTTCCTTTTACTAGATTATGACTAGTTGGTTACATGCATGAAAGACTCCTACCCCCATCTTCATAAACTCACCTAACCATATTTCATTTTAACAAAATCTGAAAATTAAGGTTGATGGGGTAGAAGTTTACCTCTTGTAGTGAATAAAATGGTGTCCTACTTGATCAATTCCAAGCCTGAGTAGTGATAGAGGAACAAATTTGATGAAGTTGGAACTCTCTCTCTCTAGAACTCACTCTCTTATCTCTCTAATTTATCAGAAAATAAGCTTAAAATAAAAGGGGTAAGTATTTTAATGAACTGGGGGTCGGGTATAAAATTAGAATTTTAACAGTCCTGAAGCAGATATGCGGTCAGGAATGCGATCACATTTCTTCTATGCGGTCCGCATTCCTGTCGCATAAATAGCCCTCAAATGGGCCAAAAAGAAAAGCAGACTGCCCAGGTATGCGACCACTATGCGGTCCACATACCTATTATGCGATCGCATAGTGCGTCGCATAACTCCCTCCGCAAAAATCAAGGTGCAAGAATGCGACAACTATGCAGCCCACATTCGCAAAATGCGATCGCATTCTAGGCCGCATAGTTGTCCTTAAAATGGACAACAAATTGTCCAAGTATGCAACCACTATGCGGTCCGCATACCTGATCTTCGATCGCATAGTGGACCGCAGAACTGCGCAAATCTGGAAAATTATATCTTTTAAGTCCCGGGGTACTTTTTACTCTAAAAGGGTCTGTTTTAAGAATTTCTACAGTTATAACAACACGGGGACCTATTTGGGCATTGCTTTTAGCCATGAAATTTTACGGGTCTTTACATTATCCCTCACTTAGAATCATTCGTCATCGAATGAGGATCGGGGAATCACTTAGTTAAGAGAACACAAAACATGCCAACCTCCAAAATTTTACTAACTCCGATATTTTCTGAAAATTTCGCCAAAGTTTCCTTACCTGCAGACATGAATTGCACATAATTTACCTTACTTCAAGGAGTTTAACACTACCCAAATAATTACAATATACACAAATATGGCACAATTTGAGAAGTTACAATAGTGGGGCAACTAGGGGGGAGGGGGGGGGGGGAAGGGGTGCTTTTGCACAAAATTTGACACAATATATAATTGCTTAGGAATGAAAATTTTCAAACAATTACCAGACTTATTCAAAAAAATGGGGATATTTCTCTTTCATTTCATTTTTCGCTTCCCGTGTGGCTTCCTCGACTTGTTGAATTCGCCATAACACGTTAACAGAACCAATCTCTTTGTTCCTCAATTTACGAACTTGCCTATCAAGAATAACAACCGGAACCTCTTCATATGACAATCCTTCATTAATTTCAACCGTCTCAACCGGCAAACATGGCAGATAGATCTCCAACTACCTTCTTTAGCATAGACACATGAAACACTAGGTGCACTAATGACATCTCAGGGGGCAATTCCAGCCTATAAGCCACCTGTCCTATGCTTTGAGCAATCCGATACGACCCGAGATACCTAGGTCTCAATTTTCCTTTCTTCCCAAATCGCATTACTCCTTTCATAGGAGATACCTTCAATAATACCCAATCATCTACTTGAAACTCCAAATCTCTTCGACGAACGTCCACATAGGATTTATGACGACTCTGAGCAGTCTTCATCCTCTCCTGAATGACTTTAAATTTTTCTATAGCTTGGTGCACAAGATCCGGTCCTAGAAGTCCCACCTCGCCAACCTCGAACCATCAAATCGGAGACCTACACTTCCTTCCGTATAATGCCTCAAATAGGGCCATCTGAATACTAGCATGGAAACTGTTATTATAAGCAAATTATATAAGCGGCAAGTGATCATCCCAACTACCCTTGAAATCTAATACACAAGACCGTAACATATCTTCAAGCGTCTGAATGGTCTGCTCTGCATGCCCATCAGTGTGTGGGTGGAATGCTGTGCTGAGGTTTACCTGCGTACCCAAACCTTGCTGAAATTTCTTCCAAAAGTTAGCTGTGAACTGGGCTCCTCGATCCGAGGTAATAGATACTGGAGTGCCATGGAGCCTAACTATTTCTTTGATATACAACTGAGCGTACTGTTCTGCAGTATCGGTGGACTTGACTGTCAATAAGTGAGCTGATTTCGTGAGTCGATCCACTATCACCCAAATTGAGTCAAACTTACGCTGAGTGCGGGGTAACCCTACAATAAAGTCCATATTGATCATCTCCCATTTACACATTGGTATTTCCATGAGTTGCGTCAACCCATCGGGCCTTTGATGCTCGGCCTTCACTTGCTGACAATTCGGACACCTAGCCACAAAGTCCGCCACACCCCTCTTCATACCATTCCACCAATAAATCTCTTTGTGATCATGATACATCTTTGTAGAACCTGGGTGTTGAATACCTGGAATTGTGAGCCTCTGCCATTACCCTTTCCCGAAGATCATCCACGTCCGGAACACATAGCCTCCTTTGGCACCGCAAAACACCGTCATCATTGCCGAGTGAAAATGTTGTAGTCTAGTGATTCAGAATTGCTTCTCTCAACTACGCTAAAGCTGGATCCCTGAATTGCTTTCCCTTGACTTCCGCTACAAGCGAAGACTCCGCTCCGTTACGCACCACAACATTCCCTTCATCTGAGGCCGAAAGACATACCCCCAGACTGGACAACTGATAAACCTCCCGAGCCAAAAGCCTCTGACCTGCTTCTAAATTTAGCCAAGCTACCCTTGGATTTTCAACTAAGAGCGTCGGCTACCACATGAGCCTTTCCTGGATGGTACAAAATATTCATATCATAATCCTTGAGCAATTCTAACCACCTCCGCTGCCTTAAGTTCAACTCCTTTTGTTTTAATAAATACTGAAGACTCTTGTGGTCTGTGAACATGTCCACATGGACCCCATAAAGATAATGCCGCAAGATCTTCAATGCAAACACAACCACCGCGAGCTCCAAATCATGCGTCGGATAATGTTTCTCGTGATTCTTGAGCTGTCTTGAAGAATACGCTATTACCTTACCACATTGCATCAACACACATCCCAAACCAACCCCTCAAGCATCACAATACACCACAAACCCTTCTGAACCTTCTGGCTAGGTCAACACTGGTGTTGAAGTCAATCTTGATTTCAATTCTTGAAAACTCGTTTCGCAAGCATCGGACCACTGAAACGTGACCGCTTTCTGCGTCAGCTTAGTCAACGGGGAGGCGAGGGTAGAGGATCCCTCCACGAACATCTTGGATGGGTAGTTGAATAGGGGGATAAATCATTTTTTCTCCTTTATATTGAATGTAGTCAATCACTTTGAGGTCATGAGAACCTTGTGATTTGATATAAATTATGGCATACATCTATGAGGAGAGTGGCGCGGCCAAACATCATCGCTGAAGAGAATCAGCTTACCATTGTCCAACCAAAGTCTAGCCCAAGTTCTGCCTGAAAGTCTCTCCGTAGAAAATAATACCTATTTTCATGCATGATATTTAATAGGTGGGTTGGTCAATAAATTTTTTCCATTGGAGAGGCACTTAAAACCAAATATGAGCACCATGTCTTTTCTTTTCCTTTGGAAATTTCCATAGCCATTTCATAAGAGGGGCTGATTTGGTTGAAGCCTCCTCACGTCCACGACAGGTTGAGTTCACGACAATGCCCTCTTGCTCACTTTCCATAATTAAAGAAATCCCTTTCATCCTAATCTCATCTATTGAAAAGGGGGCCGGGTGTAGCACATTTTTTGGGACACATAGGCTAGTACAGACGCATCAAAAAAGACTTTTCGAAGCGCGGAATCCAAGAATGGAATCATTGTAGAAGAAAGGTATAACGCTTGGGAACCTCACACTATGGGAGCTAGCCATGCCCAAAGTTGTTACCTTAACCGCAAGGAGGGGAATACCGAAGGTAGGGCTAGTGACTGGTTGCTTAGGGGTCGCACTCTGTCCCGCTTGGTGGACGAAATCTTCTCTCCTTTTATAATTCTTTCTCCCACACACCTTTTTTACCCTCTTTCACCGAGGAGGAAAGAATAATATTCCAAGCGGACAAAGAACAAAATTGGAGAAAGGTGAGTGGGCTAGGATTGGGCTATTGGATCTAGCAAGGTTAGGAAGGGAGGCAAGATGGAAGGCATGCACTGGGTACCGCCCTCTCTTCATTCTCTATAGGGTTCCAAACCTTTATTCAACATAGGTGACGCGCTGCTGAGTTCAGATGTCCGCTCGTCTGGCAAGTTGGCAGCAATCACTTCCTCCCCTCTTTGTGTGGAAAATCCGCGCCAGTCTCCGCCGGGCCCGCATTAGAGGGGAAGATTCGCAAAGCAGCAAAAGAAAGAGGGAAGGGGAGCAGCATCTTATTCTCTTCGCGAGAACTTTCGGATGGTAGAAGCATTTGGAACGGCTCCGCGTTCATTTCGTTGGCAGAAACAATCCATTCCATTCGGGGCTTCGGGGAACCCGAAATCGAAGTCTTTTGACTTGAGAATCAATGATATATATATATATATATATATATATATATATATATATATATATATATATATATATATATATATATATATATATATATATATATATATATATATATATATATATATATATATATATATATATATATATATATATATATATATATATATTGACCTAGCAAGGCAGAAGCTGCGGGTTCGAGCCCCGTCAGTCCCGACAGATTCAATAAATATATCAATTCATCTCTCCATTTTCTGTGAAAGGGGGACAAAGAGCATAATTTCATTCCCAACAGGGGATCTTTTTTCTTTTCTTTTTTGTTTTGCATTTCTCATCAAACAAATAGGGGATTTTTTCATTACTTCAACTAGTACCAATTGATAGGAGAGAGACATATGTGGAGTATCCCATTGGGTCGGTCTTAGAGTTGGTAGATTAGATTGAATGAGGGATGGAAGGATGTTCCGGTATTCGATCTATCCATAGGGCTACACGACGGTGGAAGTAGAGTGGATGGAGCTCCTCTCTGTTTAGGATAGATAGATGTGGCCCAATAGCTAAAGCTCTGCCAGCTTCTTGTAGACTGAACTCTCTTCTCTTTAGGCTCAGAGTCCTTCTGATCAGACCTCAAAAACAGAAAGAGAAAAAAAGAAGTATTTTCGTGGAAACTATGTTATACCGTTCGTGCTCCTCACTAGAGAGCCAGTGAACTCGCTTTCAAGAAGAGTTAGCATCTTGCAAGGGCATCTGCTTGTCTATTTTTTTTCTTGGTACATGCTCTATGGTCACATCACGGAACCCTTTCGGGCTAAGGGCAAACGAGATAAAGAAAGCAGCTGACCCTATGTGTAAAACCTTGCCGCAGGAGAGTCTTTATCCAATGAGAATAAAGAAAGCTTTTGGGCAAGACAAGAAAGGAACTCGCCCTTTGACACCAAGGGATAAGAGCTGATTGCTGACGATGACTTGGTGAAGGGAATCTATGAGAGAAGGTTCTCGAACACGTTTACGATCGAATAGAGCGCGGGACTAATGAGTTTAGTCCAACAAGGTAACGAGTCTAAGGGAAGGATCAAGTGTGAAAGGACTGGACGGGCGTAAGCTTAATAGTGAACATAGACCCCCCTGCTTATAGATATGAGATCAATGACTTAAATAAAATAAATATGTCGAGAGATCTTCTTAATTAGCCCTTAAAATGCGTTTCAAAGAGAGATCGAAGACGAAGATTTTCTGACGCAGTGCGAACACTGGATGGAAAAGACAGATAAAGGAACAACCCACCGGAAAGGCATACCTCAAGGGGCACCAATCTCCCCCGACAAAGATCTATCTGCGTGAAGACGACCTATGGATAGAAGCCAAATACGTCCGATCTCTAGGGGCTCGGCGTACACCTCGACATAGCAGGACAATCAATTCACATATGCTCAAATAAGAATTTCATACCGTGTGCTCGGACACCAACAAGGTAACTCTAAAAAGATTAAAGTTAGCCATACATACCTTTAATCAGTTAATAACTCAATATTTCCTAATTCCGCAAGATGTTGATGATACAGGAAACATATTTCAAGTTTATAAATTGTGTAGAACGGTTGCATCTGGAAAACAGGCAGTCCTCATGGCAATCTTGTTTTTCTGCAACTGGTTTGAGCCAAACTCCCATCAAGAATTGCTACAACAATGGGCTTGGATATCGGGTAATTAAGAACAAAAGTATTGATCATTCCAAAGTCATACAACCAAGAAACTTTATTCTAATAATGTTTTAATAATCTCCTAATGTCAGCTAGAGAAAGCATATGCAGATGAAACTGCAAGCCTGAACCCCAATCACAGGTTTGTCCCATGGGTGCTAGTAAATAATCAGCCTCTTCAAGAAGTTAGTACCTCAATCTCTCTCTGTTTTGTTTCCATTCGTCGTATTAACTACGAGCAACATGGATGATGATATTTTTACTACTTCTGGCTGCAGGATTACCAGAATTTTATAACATACATCTGCAGAGCTTATAAAGGGCGAAATATACCACAAACTTGCAAAAACAAAGCACTTGAGATCAATAAAACAAACGTGCCAGATAGTGGTCCTCGAGTCTTCTTTAGAGGATAACCAATAGCTGAATTCCATATCTTGGTGAACAAGATCCACTCCTAGCAGTCCCGTCTCGCCAACCTCGAACCATCCAATCGGAGACCTACACTTCATTCCGTGCAATGCCTCAAATGGGACCATCTGAATACTAGCATGGAAACTGTTATTATAAGAAAATTCTATAAGCAGTAAGTGGTCATCTCAGCTACCCTTTAAATCTAATACACAAGCCCGTAACATATCTTCAAGCGTCTGAATGGTCTTCTCTGCATGCCCATCAGTCTGTGGGTGGAATGTTGTGCTGAGATTTACCTGCGTACCCAAACCTTGATGAAATTTCTTCCAAAAGTTAGCTGTGAACTGGGCTTCTCGATCCGAGATAATAGATACTGGAGTGCCATGGATCCTAACTATTTCTTTGATATACAACTTAGCGTACTGTTCTCCAGTATCGATGGACTTGACTGGCAAGAAGTGAGCTGATTTCGTGAGTCGATCCACTATCACCCAAATTGAGTTGAACTTGCGCTAAATGCGGGGTAACCCTACAACAAAGTCCATATTGATCATCTCCCGTTTCCACATTGGTATTTCCATGAGTTTCGTCAACACACCGGGCCTCTGATGCTCGGCCTTCACTTACTGACAATTCAGACACCTAGCTACAAAGTCCACCACACCCCTCTTCATACCATTCCACCAATAAATCTCTTTGAGATCATGATATATCTTTGTAGAACCTGGGTGTACTGAATACCTGGAATTGTGAGCCTCTTCCCGTACCCTTTCCCGAAGATCATCCACGTCCGAAACACGTAGCCTCCCTTGGCACCGCAAAACACCGTCATCATTGCCCAGTGAAAATGTTGTAGTCTTTCATTCAGAATTGCTTCTCTCAACTGCGCCAAAGCTGGATCCCTGAATTGCTTTCCCTTGACTTCCGCTACAAGGGAAGACTCCACTCCGTTACGCACCACAACATTCCCTTTATCTGAGGCCGAAAGACATACACCCAGACTGGCCAACTGATAAACCTCCTGAGCCAAAAGCCTCTGAGAGCATTGACTACCACATTCGCCTTTCCTGGATGGTACAAAATATTCATATCATAATCCTTGAGCAATTCTAACCACCTCCGATGCCTTAAGTTCAACTCCTTTTGTTTGAATAAATACTGAAGACTCTTGTGGTCTGTGAAAATGTCCACATGGACCCTATAAAGATAATGCCGCCAGATCTTCAATGCAAACACAACAGTCGCGAGCTCCAAATTATGCGTCGGAAATTCTTCTCGTGATTCTTGAGCTGTCTTGAAGAATATGCTATTACCTTACCACATTGCATCAACACACATCCCAAACCAAACCTTGAAGCATCACAATACACCACAAACCCTTCTGAACCTTCTGGCAAGATCAACACTGGCGCAAAAGTCAATCTTGATTTCAATTCTTGAAAACTCGTTTCGCAAGCATCGGACCACTGAAACTTGACCGCTTATGGCATCAACTTAGTCAATGGGGAGGCGAGGGTAGAAATCCCTTCACGAACCTCTGATAATATCCAGCCAAACCCAAGAAACTGCGAATCTTTGTCGGGGTCGTTGGTCTAGGACAATCCTTTACCGCTGCAATCTTTTGGGGATCAACCCAAATCCCTTCCCTGGAAACAACATGGCCCAAAAAGGTGACTGACTCTAGCCAAAATTCACATTTTGAAAACTTTGCATACAACTGGTGCTGATGAAGAGTCTGCAGAACTTCCCTGAGGTGAGTAGCATGATCTTCCTGACTTCGCGAATAAACAAGGATATCGTCAATGAAGATAATCACAAAGGAGTCAAGAAACGGTTTGAAAACCTGATTCATAAGATCCATAAAAGTGGCTGGGGCGTTGGTTAGACATCACCAGAAATTCAAAGTGCCCATATCGAGTCCTGAAGGTAGTCTTAGGAATATCCTTCTCCCTGATCTTTAACTGGTGATACCTGGACCGCAAATCAATCTTTGAGAAGAACTTAGCACCTTGCAACTGGTCGAACAAATCATCTATCCGAGGCAGTGGGTATTTGTTTTTGATGGTGACCTTATTGAGCTACCGATAATCAATACACATCCGAAGCGATCCGTCTTTCTTTCTGACAAAAAGAACCGGTGCGCCCCAAGGCGACACACGTGGCTGTATGAAACCCTTTTCTAATAGATCTTTCAATTGCTCTTTTAACTCTCTCAATTCTGCTGGCGCCATTCGGTAAGGTGGAATAGATATTGGTTGCGTATCTGGCAATACATCAATCCAGAAATCGATCTCTCTATCTGGTGGAATCCCAGGATCTCGTCCGGAAATAGTTCAAGAAATTCATTCACAATAGGCACAGATTCGGGAGCAGGCACCTCTGAAGTGGTGTTCGCAACCCGGACCAAATGGTAGATGCACCCTTTTCTGATCATCTTTGAGGCTTTAAGGTAGGAAATAAGCCTACCTTTTGGCACGACATTATTCCCCTCCCACTCGATAACTGATTCATTAGGAAACTCAAGCCTTATAATCCTGGTTCGGCAGTCGAGTTTAGCAAAGCATGAATAGATCCAATCCATCCATAATTACATCAAAGTCTACCATTTATAACTGAATAAGATCGTCCGTGGTATCCCGACCATGCACCGTGACAACAGAATTCCTATAGACTCGCACAGCCGTAATTGAATCACCAACCGGAGTCGACACAGAGAACAACTCGTGAAGCTGTTCGGGTTCTATCCCAAAACTTGAAGCAATAAATAGAGTAACCTATGAAAAAGAAGACCCGGGATCAATAAGAGCATAAACATCATGTGACTGAACAGTCAGAATACCTGTGGCAACATCTGGGGAAGCCTCCACACTCTGGCGACAACTCAAAGCAAAGAACCGATTGGGTCCCCCTCGACCCTGTGCTCCACCCCTAGCTGCACCGCGCCCTGATGGAGCTGGAGGGCGTGCTGAAGATTTAGCGGCTGAAGAACTGGATGGCTAAGCAGTGCCCTTACCCGTGCCCTGAGGGGGTGCACGATAGTCTCGCTGAACGTGGCCTCTCACTCCACACCTATAGCATACTGGTTTGTCCAAGTAACAGGGCTCAGAATGAAACCTCCCACACTTAGGGCATGGGGCCCTCCGCTGCTGCTGGAACCTCCCACCGGAAAGACCCGACTGATGGAACCTCCTGTTGTCTGAACCTGGTCCAACGCGAACTCCCTGTTGATAACTGTGCCCTGGTGGCGACGCACTAGCTAAGGACTGAGCATAGGACTGAGATGGCCCTAATGACCCTCTCCCAAGGACTGATCTCCCTCCTCCAACTGAACTCCTAGGGTTGCCCGCTGACCGGGCCCTACTACTACTCTACCTCTCCATTCTTATCTTCAATTTCCGAGCCTCCGTAGCCTGGGAAAATCCTACAATATTCCCGTAGTTCATATCTGAATGCAGAGCAGCTGTATCAACTTTATTAATAACCAAGGGACCAAGGCCCTGAATAAACCGACGAACTTTAGCCTCCATAGTAGACACCATGTGAACAACATATTTGGACAAGCGCACGAACTCCATATGATACTCCCACACACTAATGTTACCCTGCTTGAGGGCCTCAAACTCTGTAGCACGGGCTGCCATAATCTCGGCAGGAAAGAAATGATCCATAAAGGCATCCACAAACTCCTCCCATCTCGCTGGAGGGTTCCCCTCTCCACGAAAACTCTCCCACATTTCAAACCACGAATATGCCGCTCCCTTCAGACGATAGGAAGCCAACTCAACCCCCTCTGTCTCAGTAGCCCTCATAACTCGAAGGGTCTTGCACATCTCATCAATGAACTCCTGAGGATCAGCCTATGGGTCGGTGCCTGTGAACTCTGGAGGGGATAACCGTAGAAATTGGTTGACCCTGGAACCTGAAGAATACCCTTGCTCGCTAGCGGATGCAGGGGCAACACTTGATCTTTGGGCCTGGGAGGCCACTAGCTGGGTCAACATCTGAATAGCTTCCCTGAGGTCCCCATCAGAAATACTGGGACCGGAAGCTGGGACTGAGGAATGATCAGGAACATCAGCGGGAGGGATTTCAGCACCCTCCGCTGGAGTAAAAACAGGAATAGTCTGTCCTGTAGTGGAGGATTCGGGCTGGTTTGTGGCTGGGGAATCATTCATACCCGCACCACCAGCTGGAGAATTTGTGGCCACTCCTAGGGTGTCATGGGCCTCTAGGCCGAGTCGATCTCTCTTCTTGGGTGCCATTTACTGAAAATTAGAACAATGCACGAGTTAGATAAAGATGTTCTCACCTTCCACTACATCGCACGATACAGAGTAACAATGAAAGGGTATTTTCCTAAATGTCCATGCAACTCCCTAATTATAGATGTGGTCAACAACACACCGATAAGAAGGGCTCTACTAGACACGGCTCCGAGACATCCTAGGACAATTTTAAAACCTGAGGCTCTGATACCAAGTTTGTCACACCCCAAAATCGAGGGACGAGACCGGCACCTAAACAGATGATTCCGGTCAAGCGGACCTGGATTGTCTTTCCTACTCAACGCGTTACCCCGTGTGCACAATATACAAATTTATAATGAATTTACAACAAAATTCCAATTTCCTCTTTTAAAGCTTCAACATTTGATAATCCCAAAATATACAAACTAAGCACAACATTTCCGACACGGAACCACGATTACGAATAATTACAACTACAACCCAAAATACATACAACCTACATAGTGTCTACGGAGCCTCTAAGAGTACTAGGAGTTTACATAGACTTGCCGGTAACAAGGCCCCGGCTATACCTTTTACAAGATAAGCAAAAGAGAATGATATGGTACACACACGGCCCCGAGAGGAAATGACGCTCACCAGAACTGCTGAAGAGATGAATAGGAGGTGCCACTAACAGCGGACCGAGCTACCTGCTATAGAACTACCTATATCCATATAAAAGATGTAACGCCCCCGGAAAAAGAGACGTCAGCACCATTGAATAGTACTAGCATGTATAGACAAACTTTACTCTATGTAAAATCAAGCAACACACATATAAGAGGCAGTTAAAGAAACCCAAACAAATATTGCACAGGGGTACAGAGAATCACAAAAGAGGTTTTCACATTTTCTTATTTCAATTGCTCCCTTGTTGAGGCGCGCAACCCGATCCCACCTTACAATCATATTCCACTTTTCTTTTTTCTGTTGCAGCGTGCAACCCGATCCCAACTCACAATCACATTACACCTTTATTACTTCTGTTGCGGTGTGCAACCCGATCCCACCTTACAATTCGGTTGCTGTGTGCAACCCGATCCCACCTTACAATTTTGTTGCGGCGTGCAACCCGATCCCACCTTACAATCATATTTGATAGCAACAATAACTAACAATTATATCGCGGGGATTTTCATCATCAAGAACATAAGTTCACATCAACCAACAACTATATGAAGTCAAGGCACAATAATCCTTACCAAACAGTAATTTCATGTATGGGGTTGCCATCACTATTTAACTCAATAAATCAATCCCCAGTTTCTTTTCATCATTTGCCACACTCGTCCCTTAGCAATTAGATACATTCCCACATTAGGGTACGTTAACATTCTTTCATTTAATAGCACATACTGCCATATCGACATATTTGAACATTTGACGAACCTTACACATGATAGGATAAGCACAAGGAATCACACTTCATAATCTCAATTAGCATGGTAATCGACTTAAGAAAAATAAGAGAATGAACTCGTACACCTCGACACAACAGGACAATCAATTCACATATGCTCAAATAAGAATTTCATACCGTGTGCTTGGACACCAACAAGGTAATTCTATAAAGATTAAAGTTAGCCATACATACCTTGAGTCGGAATTCCCCTTTAATTTTCTGCCACAATTCACCAGACCTTCTAGCACCTTCAATCTAGTTCACAATGTGGCATAATTGAACTTAGAATTAGGAATAATGATCATGTCTTGAACTCACTTGAGCATTCTATCAAGCGCTAGGTGTTCCTTTAGATTAATTGTCCTCTTTTTAGTGAAATATTACTCTAACCCATTTCCTTTTACTAGATTATGACTAGTTTGTTACATGCATGCTAGACTCCTACCCCCATCTTCATGAACTCACCTAACCATGTTTCATTTTAACAAAATATAGAAATTAAGGTTGATGGGCTAGAAGCTTACCTCTTGTAGTGAATAAAATGGTGTCCTACTTGATCAATTCCAGGCCTGAGTAGTGATGGAGGAACAAATTTGATTGGAACTCTCTCTCTCTAGAACACACTCTATCCTCTCTCTAATTTATCAGAAAATAAGCTTAAAATGAAAGGGGTAAGTGTTTTAATGAACTGGGGGTCGGGTATAACATTAGAATTTTAATAGTCCCGAAGCAGATATGCGGTCAGGAATATGATCGCATACTTGCTATGCGGTCCGCATTCCAGTCGCATAAATGGCTCTCAAATGGGCCAAAAAGAAAAGCAGACTGCCCAGGTATGCGACCACTATGCGGTCCGCATACATGTTATGCGATCGCATAGTGCGTCCCATAACTCCCTCCGCAAAAATCAAGGTGCAAGAATGCGACAACTATGCGGCCCGCATTTACGAAATGCGATCGCATTCTAGGACGCATAGTTGTCCTCAAAATGGACAGCAAATTGTCCAAGTATACGACCATTATGCGGTCCGCAAGCCAGATCTGCGATCGCATAGTGGACCACAGACCTGCAAAAATCTGGAAAATTATATCTTTTAAGTCCCAGGGTACTTTTTACTCAAAAAGAGTTCGTTTTAAGAATTTCTACAATTATAACAACACGGGGACCTACTTGGGAATTATTTTTAGCCACGAAATTTTACGGGTCTTTACAGAATCTCCCTTCAACTTTGCAATCAGCTCTTTGTCTTGTCCTACAATCAACATGTCATCCACATACAACGATAATATAATAAATTTGCTATCAGAAAATCTTTTGAAGTATACACATGGATCAGAATAGGTCCTTATGTATGTTTGACTTTTCATGAATGAGTCAAACTTCATGTACCACTGCCTTGGTGCCTGCTTCAATCCATAAAGGCTCTTATTCAATTTGCACACCATGTTTCTTTCCAGCTATTTCAAATCCTTCTGGCTGCTCCATATAAATCTCCTTTTTCCAAACCTCCATGAAGAAATGCAGTTTTCACATCCAACTGTTCCACTTCAAGATCTAAGCTTGCTAAGCTCAAGATTGTACGAATAGAAGTCATTTTTACAACAGGTGAGAAAATTTCATCAAAATCAATAACTTTCTTCTGCTCGAAGCCTTTAACCACCAATCGAGCTTTATATTTGACCAGCTTACCATTTCCATATTTCTTGAGTTTAAAGATCCACTTGCATTTGAGTGGTCTTTTACCCTTTGGAAGTTCAACCAGCTTGTACGTGCCATTTTTCTGTAGAGATTCCATCTCTTCTTGCATGGCTTTGACCCACTGATTCTTTTCTGGATGGGACAACATCTCCTTAAGACTTTCTGGATCCCCCTCATCACTGAAGAGGACACACTGTGTGGAAGGGTACCTGCATGACTCTACCCTTGGACTTTCTAATCTTCTTAGAGGTTGAGGTTGTTCTTCTCCCTGAGTGGGGTGCTGCATTTGTGCGGCATCATCATCAAGTTTCTCCCTTGATCGGCAACCTCGTCGGACCTACTTTGTGCACTTACGAGATTGTTAGAAGTAGAAGGAATGGTAACAAAGTTAGGGATTATACCATTCTTGGCCTTCCCTGGCATATTATCAGTAGTTCCAACTTCACTTTCTCGGAAGATTACATCTCTGCTTCTGATGACCTTCTTCTTTATAGGATCCTACAATCTGTACCTGAACTCTTCATCTCCATATCCGATGAATATGCAGGGAAAGGATTTATCATCCATCTTTTTTCCCTGCTCCTTTGGTACATGTGCAAAAGCTCTACAACCGAACACCTTTAGATGTGATTAGGACACCTCATTGTTGGTCCAAACTCTCTCTGGGATGTCAAACTCCAATGGAACTGATGGACTCCTATTGATCAGGTAACATGCTGTCTGAACTGCTTCACCCCAGAATGACTTAGGCAGTTTAGCCATTCTGAGCATGCTTCTCACCTTCTCAACAATGGTGCGATTCATCCCCTCGGCTACGTCATTGTGCTGTGGGGTTCCAGGAACTGTCTTTACATGTCTGATCCCATGACTTGAACAATACTCTTCAAATTCTCTTGAAGTGTACTCACCTGCATTGTCACTTTGGAGATGCTTTAGCTTTCGACCTGTCTCCCTTTCCACCAGAGCATGAGACTTATGGGAAACTTAAAACACCTCATCTTTGGTTTTCAAGATGTAAAATCACAATTTACGTGAAGAATCATCAATAAAAGTAACAAAATATTTGTTACCGCCAATCGATTCAGTTTCCATTGGACCACAAATATCAGAATATACTAAATCAAGCATATTAAATTTTCTTTCAGACGATGTCTGAAATGAGACTCTATGCTGCTTACCAAATAAACAATAATCACAAGGTTTTACCGTTTTTCCTTTGGCAAAAGATATGAGTGATTTCCTAGCAAGAATCTGCAATCCCTTCTCACTCATATGACCCATTCTTTTGTGCCACAAATCTACAAAAATCTCATATTGTGTCGTATTCAATTCACCTCGGCATATTCTGCATTTGTCCTGTACAACGTGCCATGAGAAACTCCCTTTTGCAATCACCAATGATTCATTGGTGAGTCTCCACTTTTGATTTGCAAAATATTTCTCGTATCCATATCGGTCCAAAGCAATTCCCAAGATCAAGTTCATCCTCAAATCAGGTACATGCTGCATGTCTTTTAGATTCAATGTGCATCCGACATTTGTCTTGATACAAATGTCACCAATCCCCACAATCTTTGAATAACTTGTGTTACCCATTCTCACAGTGCCAAAATCACCTGCTACATATCTGCAAAAAAGATCTTTTACCGGTGTGGCATGGTAAGATGCTGATGTGTCAACCACTGATTCCATCTCTAGACTTGCCAAATGCATGCATTCCTCTTCGTCATTTATGAAGAGAACAACATTATCATTGTTTTGCACCACAACGGTTGTGTTGTCGTCATTCTTCTGGCCACTGGTTTCACCTTTGCCCTTCCTTAGATATGGGCAATCTCTTTTGAAGTGACTTGGTTGATCGCAATTGTAGCAATTTTTGGCTTTTGATTTGGATCGGTTCTTGGACTTCTTACGACCTCCGGATCTACCATAGTTGCTCGAACTCCTTTGATAACTTCTGCCTCTACCTTCTGTGATGAGAGCCTGCCCTTGATTTGCAGGCTTCTTTATCATCTTCTCATTGAGTAGAATAGCCAATGTGACGTCTTTCAGCTCAATGGTAGTCTTACCGTGCAGGATGGTTGTTACCAAATTATCGTATGAAGATGGCAACGAGTTCAAGAGCAAGATAGATTTATCTTCCTCCTTGATGTTTGCTACGAGGTTGGCGAGCTGTGTGATTAGTCCATTAAACACATTTAAATGTGACAAAAAATTCATACCTTCACCCATGTGTAGGGCGTATAATTGCTTCTTCAGGTACAATTTATTTGTCAGTGTTTTGGACATGTATAGGCTTTCGAACCTTGTCCAAATACAACATGTGGTATCTTCATCAATGATGTTATTTACCACATCATCTGATAAATGCAACCTGATTGCACTAGCAGCCTTTTAATCTAAGTCAGCCCAATCCTCAGCTTTCTTTTTGGCATCAACATCTAGTACCTTGTGTAATCCCTGTTGAATGAGCAGATCTCTCGTTCTTATTTTTCATGTTGATAAACCTCTATCTCCGTTGAATTTTTCTACCTCGTACTTTACTCCGGACATTTTGTTTTCATTGAGTATAGTACTACCAACACTGAATAGTATTTCTGTGAACGAGCAGAATCTGTGCTCTGATATAAGTTGTTGGGAATAAACCTCCTACAGAAATCATAATTACGGTAATAAAAGCGGAATAATAGCGTAGCACGTAGATACGATAATCAACAATAATAAAAGAGTGACAATGACACCAAGATTTTTACGTGGAAAACCCTTCTGAATAAGGGAAAAAACCATGACCCCGAGAGGAGCAACTGATATCACTATAGTAAGGAATTTTATACTTTGTAGGCCCGAGTAAAATACTAAAAAGACCAGTACAATACTCAAAAGAAATAACCCTCTTTTGATATTCCCAACTCACTACAATATCGTTCACACTCTCTATTTTTCCTCAAAGACTATTTTCTTATACCCCTGTCTGTGATGCCACACTCTTTCTTCTCTCTTTGTTGGTGTAATTGAAGAAGTGAGAAAGCTCCTCCTTTTATAGGATAAAAATAAGCTTGGGCTCCATGTTTGCTACAAGAGAATTTTAATTCTCCTCCACATCTTTGCATATTCATAGGCAAAATAGGCACAAGGCTATTGCCAACTATCGCCGACCAATGGGATGGAACCCACAAATTTCGCTATATATATATCTAAAAAAACTTATAAGAGGTATTGTTTGCTGATCACGCCCAACTTTAGTCCTAACAAGGATAAGTGGTCGCTACAAATATAAATCGGTCTAAAAGTCCGGAGTCGAATCCCACAGAGAGCTAAGGTTTAGCTATAACTGTTTGTTATCACTAAGAAGACAACTTTGAACAATTTTCTAAATTATAAAGATTGAGATTTTATTTCTAACTAAATAACTTACAAATCTAAAAAGCAGTAAAACTATCAACTAACAAGGATAATAATTGAAGACAAGATTAAGGAGGTCTAGAGTTATGATTTTCCCAATTGTCGGAATCCTTCCCACTGCATATTCTATAATTTCTCCTAAGTATTCTCTATCGATCGTGAGTACTTCGGGTTTCGTAACCCTCTTCCGAGCAACTACCACAATTTACTACACATATTCTTCCGCACTACGCTAGATGTCACTAATTCACTTCTCACTGAGATCGCACCAAGGTTACATTATTCCTAATCCCACCTTTAAACCCTTTGTATTGATTCCTCACATACGTTAGGAGTGATGTTATTCAACAACTACCTAAATATGTACCTATTTCCAAGAAATACATAATAAATAGGCACAGTCAACTAAGAGCTCTTCAATCACTGAATAAACACGTAGTTAAACAAGTAGAGAAATTCAATGGTTCAATTATATAAGAACGTAACAAGAATTCATCCTCCAAAAGGTTCCACCAAAACCCTAGATAACAAATTAGCTATTCATAATAGTATGCAAAACTACAATACTAGAAGTCATAACCAATAATAGAAATAATGTAAGAAAGAGGGAAAAACGTGAAGTTGAATCCTTCTCCTTGCTCCTAGTGTGTTCTTGCCTCCCTAAAGTCTTCTCTCTCTTCAAAGTGGTGTCTCTATATCAAAATCACATTTAAGGATGTATTTATAGTGATTAGGGTTTGTTTGGTCCAAAATTGCTTCTCCTTGTTCGGATTGGAAAAATTGAATTTTTCTGCCCCGGTCCCGGCCTGACGAAGTGACCCTCATTTCGCTGTTCGGGACTTTCCTAATGTCTTCTACTTAGGTCCCGGTCTGAAAAAGTGAGCCTCGCTTTGCTGTCTGAAAGTTTTCTCTTCAGCTCTTTTTCACCAATTTCTCTCCCATTTGATCTTTTTCCGCGCAAGTTTATTCCTACATATAAGAAACACGTAATGAGCTTATTTTCACTTCAAAAGCGATGTGATCTCTCATAAATCACATAAGAAATAATATATAAACATACTCAAAAACATGAACTTTTCATCCTTTATCGCCACCCCATACTTAAACTCTTGCTCGTCCTTGAACAACTTAAAATTACGCACATAAGAAAGAACCAACTTTTAATATACTCAAGCATCACACGAATGAAAATGGTTTATATCAACGCTTAAAGCCCAGCATATGCACTCTTCATACATTTCCTCAAGTTTTAAACTCATGCCAAGTTTATTTAAAAATATTCATGTAACTCTTTCTAACATCATCGCCTCAAAACTTGACTCTAATACATTTCACACTATGACTCGCTATTTGTGACAACTCAAAAATCAAGATCTTTACCAATCCTTTACAAATCATGTGCCTTAACCAACAAACTACAGAGAGAAAGTAGTCCACACACTCAATATAAGTTCAAGTATAGTTTAAATACTCAAATATAGAAAGAAGTCTCTCACTCTCACAAAGAAACTCTTATGACACCCAAGTTTGTTCCATAGGCTTGCCCGTAGTGTAAGTCTCAACTAATTTAAGCTCGCACAGTCTAGGATCAGTTAGGACTTTATAGGTTGTAATGTAGGCTAAGGGATGGGTAAGATATATTTGAAAAATAGTGACTAACCCTCCTAAGCACTTTAATACATTACACTTCACTTTTAAGAACCTTCTTGTCATGACCAATTCGATGTCTTTCCATGAAACCATACACATTTAGGCCCTTCTTCATTAAGCACATCAACATATAGATATTTACTAGCCCAGACAAAGATATGGAGGATTTTTTTTTGCACTCTCCTTAATGTGGTATTTCGGGCTATTATTATTTTTTGTTTATATACAAGTGCACCTTGTCGTCCTTTCTATGGTTCCACTCAAAAGCTAAACAATCTCTTCCTTTGCACTTCTAGATACTTAAGTGCTTTCAGAGATAAAGGTTCAACAAGATTTAATTAAGATCAAAGCGGGTTCGTCTTGTAATATGGTTGCCAAAGAAAAGGTCTACAAGCTCAAAAGGGGTGACGACGGATAATATTAGCACTGGTAGGAAAATGGTCAATCAAACAACTCTTATATCACTTCCCAAACTTAAAAGACTTAAATCATTTTGCTTCGGCTCACATACAGGTCAAGTTCTAGACTAGCAAGGATGACACAGAGTACACCAAAATCTCACCTAACACAATGCACATGAATCACTCAAGACGGCTGAGACCCGACTCTCAAGTTAAAGCAACTATCACAGTCATGATAAAATTTAAGCACACTGAAATTAATCACAAGAATCAAAAGATGAGCCTCGGTGTCAAAATAAAGCCATGCATATTGTCAAGGCATGTAATTGCAAAGATCATGAAGAAAGTACCTACTGCAAATGCTCCACCTCTAAGCCCTGATATTATATATGTCAAAAAGCATAGATACTAAAGTTCTCCCCATTATCAGTTCAAAAGAAAGAAAAATAGATTTTTTTTCATATTTTTCTTTGGACTTTAAACCCTCGAGAAAACTGTCTAGAATGTCCATCGTCCGGAAAAGTCCAAAAAAAAATTAAAAATTTTACTTACAAAAACAATTACTACTACCCGGTTCAAAGAGTCATCCCTTGGAAAAGAACCGTGGCCATAAGAAAAACCAAGAGGGATTATTTCTACCTACTTTTTTTTAAATCAACACACATAAAATAACACAACTAAAATAGCATAGGAATACCCAAACAATCACTTCACCCCACACTTAAAATTATGCATTGTTCCCAATGCACACCCATAAATACAAGAGGGTAAAAGAAACTCCCTGGTAGGCCAAAGGCCGAAGCATTAGTAGCCCATGGGATACTCAGACTTTTTCCAGACTTGGTTCTTTATGCGGGCATCCCACACTTAGTTCTAACTATCTCTCTTGATTTTACTTTCTTCCAATTTACTTGCTTCCTATGCTCCTAGAGAAATGAAAAAATAACATTACAAGAATAATAGAATAATAAAAAAAAAGAAAAAAGAAGAGCAATAAAGTTGGGTTGCCTCCCAACAAGCGCTTGATTTAACATCGCGACACGACACAAATCACTTTTTTCCTCCACCTCGAGCTTATGAATTGAACCCCAAGTTTGCTTCAAGCTTATGATTATTGTCACAACCTGGAATTTTCACCACCGGGACTGTGATGGATCCTAACATTCCACTTGCTAGGCAAGTCACATTAGAGTATTATTGAATAGATTCTAATACAGTTCAGTAATTAACAGTAAATAAGCTATAAAGAGAGCGAAATATTATAACAACTTCATCATTTATCACTATCCAGATCTGGTGTCACAATTCTCAAGCATTCTAGAATCTACTATAAATACAAGTCTAAAAGAAGTACAACTGTTTGAATGAAAGAAACAGTAAACAGAAAAGATCGACGGGGACTTCAAGGTTTGTGAAATCTGACATATCTACCCTGAGTCTCTGGATAGCGGGTCCAACAGCTAAACTCTCGGTCAACAAGAGCCGATACCAAAATCTGCATAGAAAGTGCAGGGTGCAGTATTAGTACAACCGACCCCATGTACTGGTAGGTGTCGAGCCTAACCTCGACGAAGTGGTGACGAGTCTAAGACAATACACCTACAATCAAACCTATACAGTTTAACATTGTATATAAAAGTAATAGTAAAGAACTAAACATGTATACTGGGAGGGGAAACATGCTGAGGGGAAATACGAGATAGAGAATTACAGCAGAAAGATAAATTGGACAGTAAATATGCTATGAACCAACAAGAATAAATGAACACAATAAAGAAAAATTGTATGGTATCACTCTTCGTGCAATTCCGAATGAACAGTGCCGCACCAGAAACCAGCAAAACCCAAACTTCTCCGAAATGATCCGAAACTACCCCGAAACTCATCCGGAACCTCCCAGACACAAACTATATATGAATTTCAATCATAAAATACGTTATGGACCTGCTCACGCACTCAAAACACTGAAAAGAGTTCGTCTTAACCCGATATTGACCATGGTCAAATTCCCACATTTCTTAACTTTACTAGTCTCTTAACCAATGATCCAAAAATACACCCAAAAGTGCACACCAGTCTAAAAATATCATACGAACTTGCTCGCGCGATCAAATCTCCAAAATAACACTTAGAACTACGAATTGAACACCAAATCAAATGACATTTTCAAGAAAGCTTTAAAATCTCTATTTTTACCACCGGACGTCCGAATCACGTCAAACCGACTCTGTTTCCCACCAAATATCACAAATAAGTCAAAATTTTATTATTGGACCTGTACCGGGATCTGAAACCAAAATATGGACCCCTTATCAATAAGGCCAAACATCAACCAATTCTTAAAAACCATTAAATTTTCAGACTTTTAATTTTCAACAAAAATTCATAACTCGGGCTAGGGACCTCTGATTTTGATTCCGGGCATATGCCCAAGTCCCATATTTCAATACGGACCCACTGGGATTGTCAAAACATAGATCCTGACCCGTTTACCAAAAATATTGACCGAAGTCCTTTTCACCCGAGAAGTTCAATTTTTGAGTATCAGTTGTCTTCTTTGAGGTAAGTATCTTGCCTAACCTTGTGTGGGGGATTTACCCTTAGGATTTGAGTCTTCTACGCTAATTGTAGTCCATGTACGCAAGGTGACGAGTTCGTGCTCGGATTTATTTGTGGAAAGTTGGCCTCTTAGGGATCTTAGGTCCTTATATTCACTGAGTATGAAGTTGTTCTTGATATGACCGAGTTCCTATTTACTAGTTTCACCTATACATGCTTAAATTAGAATTACTTACTTTTGGATTCACTCATATTGCCTATTTGACTCCTAATTGACTTAACAGAAGATTTTACCTCTTTTATTGTCATGCTATCTCTTCATAACTGCTTATCTCTATTAATAATTATCAGCATCTCATCCTATAATTGTTTAGTCTTAATTGAGGTTATGGTTATCTTGCCTATGCTTATGCTTAAGTGAAATTATTGAATATCCTCGTAATTGCTCAACCTTAAAGGAAGCTTAAATATCCTATACCTTAGTTGAATTTCCCTCATATGGAATTATCGAATTCGTGTTAGTTTCTTATTGTTGAACCGTGCATTAGGGTACGACTGTTACATGTTATTTCATTCCTTGTTGAGTTGTTCTTATTATGCCTAGTATTCTTTATTGTGCTTATTCCCTGTGAACTAGATTTTCCTTTCCTTGTGATCAAAGGTTCTTGAGTTGATTTGTTTATCGCATCTTGTATTACTATCATTTTTGTTGTTGTACTTGTTGTGATGATGCACGAGGTCTCTGCCGTGCGTGTTGTGGTTATTGTGATGCACAATATTTCTATTGTGCGATTGTTGATATGGGGATTTGCATGAGGTTCTGCCGTGCCGTGATTACTATTGATATTGCACATGCGGCATGATAAGGAAGGATATATATGTGTGTGTGTGTGTGTGTGTGTGTGTGTGTGTGTAGGGGGGGTTGCGCATGTGGCGAGACAAGGTGGGAACATGATTATGCGCGTGTGGTGAGACAAGGAGGGCATATACTTTACTGTTGCACACGTGGTGAGACAAGATGGGTTGTGTCAGGAATTGATTTGTGATGTCTTGTGTTGGCCTGGGGGCATTCTTGTTGTTGATAATTGTGTAGTGTTACTCTTATCGGTGTGAACTTTATCTTGTGAAAGTTGTGAAGAAATATTCTACGTGCTGTCCGTCTCTTTTCTTATGCTTACTAGTTGGTTTGAACCTATGTTGGGAACTTGCACAAGCATACACGTAGTTAAGCATTCTTATTGGCTAAGAGATTTTCTGGATATCGTTGAGTATAGATACCCTTGTTGTATTTTCCTTCTATGTGAGAATGTCTCTATAGGCACGTGAGTCGTCCGTGCGGTTATGAGGGCACATGATGCCAGTGTTAAGGTTTAGGTATTGAGACCCATGAGTTGTGAATTGTTCGAGGTTCGGTACCTCGTGGAGTTAACAAAAACTTGACGTAGAAGCGGTTGTAATTGCTTAGTTATTACTTGTCCTTGTTGTATATGTGATTTCCGGATTTAAATTATGTTTCTGCTCGCTCTTCTGTGTTATTATTATGGTATTCTGCTGGTACTTCTCAATTTTCCTTTCTTATTGTAATTACGGTATTGTTAGTCATATTGCGTAGTTTTCATGTAGAAATCATGCAATGTTGTTCCCATACTTATGCTTGTTTAGTTTATTAGACCAGTGGTGTCTTGACTAGTCCTCGTCACTACTTCATCGAGGTTAGTCTTGATACTTACTGGGTACCGCTGTAGTGTGCTCATACTATACTTCTGCACATTTTTGTGTAGATCCAGGTATCGATCGTTAGTAGCTGTGCGGATTCATGCTGAGGAGACTCAAGGTAAACCTGTCACCGTGTTCACAGGCTTCGGAGTCACCTTCCCACTTTGTATTCACACTGTTTTTACTTATTTCCAAACAGTTGTATTTAGAAGTTGTAGTAAATTCTGTAAAGCTTATGAGTTGTACTACCAGTTTTGAAAAATTGTAAATTCTGTAAAGATTTCTATATCGAGACTGTTAGATTTTCTTTATTTTGTTGTTATTCAGTAAAGATTACACTTACCTAGTCCTTAAGACTAGGTGCCATCACGATACCCAACAGAGAGAAAATTGGGTCGTGACATTAGACATCACAACATTGCTTACCAAATAAAATATTATTTAGGAGATCGACAAGGAGAATTATTTACCCGAACCAATAAAAAATTATCGAAATTTTTGGTGAATGCAATAACACAAATTGCCAAGTGCTATTATTTAAGAATAGAATTTTTAATATTGTGATATGTACACTATAGTCAACTAAAAAAAGCAATTAAATTTAACTTTTTCTTACAAAATATGAGCAACTTGAGGTGGCATAACAATTAGTAATTAAAACTATCAAACACAAAATGCAAATAATCGTAAATTAATAAAATATTTAATTTATATGAGTTAGGAAATATAACCAATTTTATGTGACGAATGTGACGATCCAAAGAACATGTACAATATCCGTATATGAATCAATTTTAAATCAATAATTATACATGAGATATTGTAAATAAAATCATAATTGACAAACTTTCAATGTATAATTGTTTATCAGTAATGCATTAATGACCATGATTACATAACTTCAATAATATAGAACAAGGTAGAAATATTTACCTAAATTCACAAGCAAATTTACCTATACGTATGTTGATACTATACACAATTTATAATAAAGAATGTAGAATAATGACTTCTTTTATAGAAGTGATTAACCCCTCCTTATTTTTAACTGTTTTGATTTTAAAATATTAGAAACTTAAATTGAATCCTAAACATAAATAAAGTGAGACACAATATTACCATAAACTATGATCGATAAACCAATATTAAATTAAATCCTAAACCTACACAAAAGAAACAATAAAAATTGCATCTTAAACTGATAGAAAAAAATAGAAAAAAGACAATACCATAATTAAAACGAAAGAATCCAAAAAATCCTAAAAGTGAAGGAAACAAAAATCCAAGAATCCTAAAACTAAAGGAAACAAAATCAAAGGAAAAAAAGCGTAAGGTAAGAATCCTAAGCAGTGTAAATTCTAAAGAATTCTAAATCTAAAAGGAAGTACGTAACAGTTTTTGATTTTGGCCAAAAAAAATTAATGATTACAATTACAAGTATATCCAACATATAACATACTTATGAAGGGTAAAAAAGTAAACGATATTTCGATAGGATTTTTGTACTTTTAATATAGTATAGATAAATATATAGAGGTAGATAAATATAAATTATCAAGTGCATGCCCAAGAGAAGGTTCACGATGTAATCACCTCGTTAATTGTTTCTAAAAAATCAAGCAAAAAATAAAGAACTATTTTTGAATGTAAAAACTAATTTTGTTCCTTTTTTAGTTTCATTTATATTTGTGAGCATCCGAAATGACCCATGTTTTCTTGACTTTTTTTTATCTTATTTAATTAAAGCCTCCTTGAAGTGGAGGGGAGGTGTGGCCGGACCCCTACTAGTTTATTATTGCATCAACTGTTTGTAACTTTTGTTGGCATTATTGATAATTTGATATAAATCCTTCTTTCACCCCCCTCCCCCAACCAAAAAAAAAACCACTTAATCGAATAACTCCGCTGCGAAGAAGGAATTTTGAAAAATTATTCTTTTTTTTAATGCTTCCCTCTTTAATTTTTTGTGTAAATCAAAAAATATAAAGCAACATATAACACTCATAATAATATGGACGACGTAATTAACATGGGAGATAACTAATATGTCACGACCCAAAACCTACCCTGTCGTGATGACAGCTATCGTGAAACTAGGCAAACCTAAATCCAACATTTATCTCCATTACAGTAAAATCATCTTTTAAATTTACTATCAAAAAGGTTAACCATTAATAAACGCCCATTTAAACACAAAGTTTACCCAAAACAAATACGATACGACTGTCCCAATAATCGGGGGGTCACTGAGTACATGAGCGTCTAATAACCGGACATAGTCCACAAAATATCTATAGGAATAACCTCAAAAGTACAATAAACTAAGGAAGAGAAAAATCAAGGTCCAAGAACGTCGTGGAGCTACCTCAATAGTCCCTGACTCCAAATGCAGAAAAATCAGCAGCCGCTGCCGTGCCCAGAAATGTCTGGATATGCACACAAGGTGCAGGGAGTAACGCGAGTATACCAACTCAGTAAGTAACAAGTCCAAACTATGGACTGAAGATATTGACGAACTCAACCGGGGCAAAACATGAAATAAAGGTACGAAAACGCAAATATGCTTTTAAAACAATTTAGGCAATTCATAACCGGAAGTAAGGCAGTGCCGTACAGTGTAATGAAAAAATCTCTACTATCACTATATGCCAATGCATATACTGAAAATGATGCACCATGGTATCAGCCTCAAATGCCCTCACTCTCGATATCTCAACCACTCGATACTGCATATTGCTCATACGGCCTAGGGAAGATCCATCCCCGAATATATAAACAACGCTGACCATAGGTCATCCAGTACCGAGGATTAAGGGCAATCCCGCCCTATGGAGAAGATCCATCTCCAGGTAATAAGTACATCAGATAAGATACATGTTCAGGGAAGATCCATCCCTCAATTATATCAACCGTGCTCACTAGGGTGTGTTACAGACTCCGGAAGGGCTCCTACAGCCCAAGCGCTATCATAATCATCAATATAACCACTGCAGCTTACAGCCCGATCCCATAACAGTCACTCATAACCAGGCACTCGGCCTCACTCAGTCATCAACCTCTCCAGTCTCACCACATGGTCATAATGTCATGAAAATGATACGATGAATCAATACATAACTGAGACTGAAACATGATATAAAAATGCATGATCATGACTGAGTATGGAATAGTAAATGAAACTAGTGAGATGGCAGCAAGAAACGATCGCCAAGGGTCTAAACAATACCGGCACAAAGCCTTAACATGATATCTAGCATGATTTACGGATCAACTACTTTATCACATGATGAAAGCATGGAGATCAATAGGATAGAGTCACTAAACGGTGCCATAGAGTCATCCAGGTCACTACTCTCACGGTGCACGGCCGCGCGCCTGTCCCTTAGCATGTGCGTCACCTCACTACCAATCACATAGCATATAATTTGGGGTCTCGAACCCTTAGAACCAAGTTTGAAAATGTTACTTACCTCAAACCAAGAAAAGTCCTACTCTTCAATTCCCTTGCCTCTCAATTCAGCCTACGAACGTTCCAAATCTAACCACAAGTAATACAACACAATCAACTTAGGCTAAGGGACCAAATACACAAGAAAAGTACCAAATTATAGGCCAAATTCCGAAATTAGCCCGGCCCCGGCCCCCGAGCCCACGTCTCGAAACCCGATAAAATTCATAAAATCCCAAAGCCCATTCACTCATGAGTCTAACCATACTAAATTCCTCAAAATCCGACATCATTTGGTCTTTCAAATCCCTAAAATACACTCTCCAACATCCCAAGCCCTAACCCCCAATTTCAGTTCAAAAACCCCACTAATTAGGTGAGAAATCAACGGGAACACACCATATCTAAGGGTAATAAGGCTCAAGTAACTTACCTCAGTGAATAACCTCGAATCCCCTTCAAAATCACCTCAAAAGCTCCAAAGTCCGTGTTAAAAATGGTGAAAATGAGGAAAACACTCAAAGTCCTCTGATGCGTGGCTAGAATTCATGGTTTAACATGTTATATGCCTTACATTTTATGTGCATTAATGATAAAAATACACTTTGTATGTGCATAATGGATTTTATTTCANGAGTTTATTTCATGTGTAGGTGCATTGGAGATGGAAACCGAGCTAAATGGATGCAAATACATCAAAAATACGCTTAAGAGTCGAAAAGGAAACACCCGGGCGTTTGGCCCCTAAAGCCAGGTTGTCCCTGGCGTTAGTGGGGCGTTTGGCCCCTAAAACCAGGCTAACCCTGGCGTTAGGGGGGCGTTTGGGCCCTAACGCCAGGCCTGCCCTGGCTTTAAGGGGGCGTTTGAGCCCAAACGCTGGGCCCCGATGTCCAGTCAATTCCGAGTTTTGAAGAAGTTTAAGTGTTTCCCGGTTGGAATAGAAGTCTCCTACATGTTTAGGGTTTGTCCTAAACATATAAATAGACCCCAAAACACAACTTGAAAAAAGGGATTTTTCGAGAGAGCAAGCCATTGAAGTGGAGAAAAACTTGTGGATTACTACTCAGTGAAGCAAACATTGATTTTTATAGCTTTTATTCATTGTTTTGTAGTTCAATTATGCAAGTTGTTTTAGAATTGATTCTTATGAATATGAGTAGATAATGTTCTTAATCTAGGGTTTTGGCGGAACCCGTTGGAGGATAAACTTATTGTGTTATTAATATAGTTTTGATTGGTTGATTAATCTCTATTTGTTCAACTGCATTCTTGTTGTAGTTGATTGAAAGGGCCCTCAATTAGCTGTTCTGATTTATTATGTATTTACTTGAGAGAGAGTGCATATTTAGGTAGTCGTTTGAACAACATCACTCCCGGAGTATAGACGAAAGTCATAACCGAGGGTTTAGAGGTTGGATTAGAGATAACGATACCTCGGGTGCAATCTAAAGTGAACTGTAATGCAATCTAGCTAGCGTAACTTGAGAGAGTGCGTCTAGTAAATTATCATAATTACTTGAGAGAGATTTATGGTAGATAGAGTGTTCATGATTGATAGAGACAACTAATCGAACTATAAGAAGTATCCGAGAAGGATGTTCACCGACGGGGAAAACCATAGCCTTAGACCTTTATCATAATTGTTTACAACACATTGTTAGTAATTGTTAATTATTATTATTGTCAGTAGAATTAGTAAAACATCATCAATTTATATTACAAAGTCTTGAGAGAATTGATTGAGTAAAGTTGCGTATTCTAAAGGCTTGATTGATACGTAAATTTCCTGTGGGATCGACTCTGGGCATAATACCCCGGATTATATTTGCAACGCCCATTTAGTATTTTATTAGACATAGTTGAGCGTGACCATCCTCTATTTATACATTCTTCCTAGTGAAATCACATCTGCCGTCACTTTGTCGCTTCTACGATGCCGCACCTGCGAAATTTCCATCGTAGGTGCGGAACTCACTTAATATCACAGGTTCCTCATCTACAACCATCATCTCGCACCTGGGGTTGCGCAGCTGCACCTTACCCTCCGCTTCTACGGAATTGACCAAACTCCCCACTTCTGCATCTGCGGCTTAGCCTCGCATCTGCGGGCTCGTAGATGCGACCCCCTTATCGCACCTGCGATTCCATTCCAACTCAACCATGACCGCATCTGCAACCTCCCAATCGCTTATGCGGCCTCGCACTTGCGGCTCCCCCTCCGCAGGTGCGGAAAAACACCAGCAGCAGCAGTTCAACTGCATCTCTTCAAATCCAAACTTTCCATTAACCATCCAGAATCACCCCGAGGTCCTTGGGGCCTCAACCAAACATACCAACACGTCCCATAACATCATACGAACTTAGTCGAGCCTTTGAATCACTCAAAACAACATCAAAAAACCAAATTACCCTTGGATTCAAGCCTAAGAACTTCTAAACTTCCAAACTCCGCAAACGACGTCAAAACCTATCAAACCATGACCGAATGACCTCAAATTTTACAAACACATCACAAATAACACCACGAACCTACTCCAACTTGCAGAAATCCATTCCGACCCCGATATCAAAATTTTCCATGTCGACCAAAATCGCCAAATTTTCAACTTCACCAATTCAAGCTTAGTTCCACTACGGACCTCCAGACCACGTTCCAAACATGCTCCTAAGTCCAATATCACTTACTATAGCTAACATAACCATTGAAGTTCAAATCCGAGATCATTTACACCTAAGTCAACATCCAGTTGACTTTTCCAACTTAAGCTTCTAATAAAGAGACTAAGTGTCTCAATTTACCCCGAAACCACTCGGACCCAAACCAACTAACCTGGATATCACAATATAGATGAAGAACACAAAAGAAATAGAAATGGGGGAAATGGGGCTATAACTCTCGAAACGACTGGTCGGGTCGTTACATCCTCCCCTTCTTAAACAACGTTCGTCCTCGAACGGGTCTAGAAACATACCTGGACTCTCAAATAGGTGTAGATATCGGCTCCGCATCTCCCACTCGTTCTCACGGGTGGCCTCCTTCATAGGCTGACCTCTCCACTACACCTTCACTGAAGCTATATCCTTTGACCTCAACTTCTGAACCTACCGATCTAAAATGGCCACCGACTCCACATCATAAGTCATATCACTCTCCAACTGAATGGTGCTGAAATCCAAAAACATGAGACGAGTCTCTAATATACTTCCGGAGCATAGAAACGTGAAACACTGGATTCACACTCGACAAGCAGGGTGGCAAGGCTTGATTGAGTAAAAGTTGCGTACTCTAAAGACTTGATTGATACGTAAATTCCCTGTAGGATCGACTCTGGACATAATACCCCGGATTATATTTGCAACCATTTAGTCTTTTATTAGACATAATTGAGTGTGACCATCCTCTATTTATACATTCTGCCTAGTGAAATCACATTTGCGATCACTTTGTCGCTTCTACGATGCCGCACCTGCAAAATTTCCATCGTAGGTGAGGAACTCACTTAATATCACAGGTTCCACATCTAAAGCCATCATCTCACACCTAGGGGTTGCGCATCTGCGCTTACCCTCCGCTTCTGCGGAATTTACCAAACTCCCCACTTCTGCATCTGCGGCTTAGCCTCGCATCTGCGGGCTCGTAGATGCGACCCCCTTATCGCACCTGCGATTCCATTCCAACTCAACCATACCCACATCTGCGACCTCCCAATCGCTTATACGGCCTCGCACCTGCGGTTCCCCCTCCACCAGTGCGGAAAAACACCAGCAGCAGCAGTTCAGCTGCATCTCTTCAATTCCAAACTTTCCATTAACCATCCAGAATCACCCCGAGGTCCTTGGGGCCTCAACCAAACATACCAACACCTCCCATAACATCATACGAACTTAGTCGAGCCTTCGAATCACTCAAAACAACATCAAAACACCAAATTACCCTTGGATTCAAGCCTAAGAACTTCTAAACTTCCAAACTCCGCAAATGACGTCAAAACCTATCAAACCATGACCGAATGACCTCAAATTTCACAAACACGTCACAAATGACACCACGAACCTACTCCAACTTGCGAAAATCCATTCCGACCCCGATATCAAAATTTTCCACTGTCGACCAAAATCGCAAAATTTTGAACTTCACCAATTCAAGCCTAATTCCACTACGGACCTCCAGACCATGTTCTGAACATGCTCCTAAGTCCAAAATCACCTACTATAGCTAACAGAACCATTGAAGTTCAAATCCGAGATCGTTTACACCTAAGTCAACTTCTAGTTAACTTTTCCAACTTAAGCTTCTAATAAAGAGACTAAGTGTCTCAATTCACCCCGAAACCACTCGGACCCAAACCAACTAACCCGGTATATCACAATATAGATGAAGAACACAAAAGAAATAGAAATGGGGGAAATGGGGCTATAACTCTCGAAACGACCGGTCGGGTTGTTACATCCTCCCCTTCTTAAACAACGTTCGTCCTCGAACGTGTCTAGAAACCTACCCGGACTCTCAAATAGGTGTAGATATCGGTTCTGCATCTCCCACTCGGTCTCCCATGTGGCCTCCTCTATAGGCTGACTCTCAAACGTGAAGCACTGGATGCACACTCGACAAGCTGGGTGGCAAGGCAAGCTTATAAGCCACATCCCCTATCCTCTGAAGCACCTCAAAAGGCCCAATGAACTGGGGGCTCAACTTGACCCTCTTCCCAAACCTTATAACACCCTTCATGGGTGATACCTTCAGCAAAACCTTCTCCCCGACCATGAAATACACATCACAGACCTTCCTGTCCGCATATCTCTTCTGCCTAGAATGCGCCTTGCGAAGCCACTTCTGACCCAATTTCACCCTGTCTAATGCATCCTGGACCAAGTCTGTACCCAAGAGCCTAGCCTTACCTAGCTTAAAGCATCGTACCGGAGATATACACCTCCTACCATATAAAACCTCGTACGGAGCCATCTGAATGCTCGACTGATAACTGTTGTTATATGCAAAATTCGCGAGTGGCAGAAACTAATCCCATGAACCCCCAAAGTCAATGACACAAGCGCGCAACATGTCCTCCAATATCTGAATAATGTGCTCGGACTACCCGCCCGTCTGAGGGTGAAAGGATGTGCTCAACTCAACCTGAGTACCCAATTCTCGCTGCACGGCCCTCCACAACTGTGATGTAAACCGAGTGCCCCTATCTGAAATTATGGAAACTGGGACACCATGCAGGCGAATAATCTCTCGGATGTAAATCTCATCCAACCGCTCAGAAGAGTAAGTAGTACCAACTACAATGAAGTGCGCGGACTTGGTCAGCCAATCCACAATAAACCAAATAGCATCGAACTTCCTCGAAGTCCGTGGGAGCCCAACTACGATGTCCAGGGTGATCCACTCCCACTTCTACTCTGGGATCTCTAAACTCTGAAGCAAACCACCCAGTCTCTGATTTTCATACTTAACCTGCTGACAGTTGAAGCACCGAGCCAGAAACCCAACTATATCCTTCTTCATCCGCCTCCACCAATACTGCTGTCTCAAATCCTAGTACATCTTCGCGGCACCCCGATGGATGGAATACCGCGAGCTGTGGGCCTCTTCTAGAATCAACTCTCGAAGCCCATCTACATTGGGCACACATATCCGGCCCTGCATCCTCAACATGCCATCATCACCAATAGACACATCTCTAGCATCACCTCGGTGAACCCTGTCCTGAAGAACGAGTAGGTGGAGGTCATCATACTAAGGCTCCCTGATATGGTAATAAAGAGAAGACTTGGAGACCACGCAAGCCAATACCCGACTCTGCTCCGAAATATCCAACCTAACAAGCTGACTAGCTAATGCCTGAACATCCAATTCCAAGGGTCTCTCTGCTACCGGAAGATATGCTAAACTCTCCAAACTCTCCATCCGGCGACTCAAGGCATCGGCCACCATATTAGCCTTCCCTAGATGGTACAGAATAGTGATACCATAGTCCTTAAGAAGCTCTAACAACCTTCACTGACATAAATTAAGATCCTTCTGCTTGAACATATGCTACAAACTCCGGTGAACTCCGGTGATCAGTATAGATCTCACAATGAACCCTGTAAAAATAGTGCCGCCAAATCTTCAAGGCGTGAACAATAGCTGCTAACTCCAGATTTTGGAAAAGATAGTTCTTCTCATGATTCTTCATCTGGCACGAGGCATAGGCAATCACCCTACCCTCCTACATCAGAACAAATACAATACCTATCCTCGATGCATCACAATCACGGTGTAAGAACTTGAAGCTGATGGCAAAACTAACACTGGGGCTGTGGTCAAAGTAGTCTTGAGCTTCTGAAAGCTCTCCTCACACTCGTCCGACCACCTGAATGGAGCACCTTTTTGGGTCAATTTGGTCAAGGGCGGTGCAATAGATGAAAATCTCTCCAAAAAGCGATGTTCATAGCCCGCAAAACCAAGAAAGCTCCAAATCTCCATGGCTGAGGATGGTCTGGGCCAACTCTACACCGCCTCTATCTTCTTCAGATCCACCTGAATATCCTCACTAGACACCATGTGCCCCAATAATGCTACTGAATTGAGCCAAAAATCACACTTGAAGAACTTTTCATAAAGCTTCTCCTCCCTCAATCTATGCAATACAATCTTCAAATGCTGAGCATGATCCTCCTGGCTACGAGAGTACACTCTCGCTCCCTGAAGCTGGTCAAATAGATCATCAATACGAGGCAAAGGATACTTGTTCTTGACAGTGACCTTGTTCAGCTGCCTGTAATCAATGCACATCCTTATGGAATCATCCTTCTTCTTCACAAATAGAACCGGTGTAAACCCCTTATCAAGGAGTTCCTGAAGCTGTTCTTTCAACTCTTTCAACTCCGCCAGTGCCATACGATACGGTGGAATAGAAATGGGCTGAGTGCCCGACACCAATCAATACCAAAATCAATATCCTTGCCAGGTGGCATGCCCGACAGATCTGCAGTAAACACATCCAAAAAATCATGTACCACCGGAACAGAATCAATGGTAGGAGTCTCTGCACTAACATCCCTCACAAAATCCAAATAGGACATACAACCCTTCCCAACCATGCACTGAGCCTTCAAATATGAAATCACCCCACTAGGTACATTGTCTATAGAACCGCTCCATTCAACCCTCAACAATATCGGCATCGCCAACATCATGGTCTTGGTGTGACAATCTAGGATAGCATGACATAGAGACAACCAATCCATACCTAATATCACATCAAAGTCAACTATACTGAGCAACAAAAGGTCCACTCGGGTCTCGAGACCCCCAATAGTCACCACACATGACTGATATACGTGGTCCACAACAATAGTACTGCCCACAGGAGTAGATACATGAACAGAAAAGACTAGAGACTCGCAGGGTATATCCATAAAATCAGCGAAATACAAAGAAACATATGAATAAGTGGAACCAGGATCAAATAATACCGAGGCATCTCGGTGGAAAACTGAAACAATACCTGTAATCACAGAATCTGAAGCAATGACATCTAGTCAGGCTGGGAGGGCATAGAAATGGGCCTGGACTCCCCCCGATCGACCTCCCCCTCTCGGGCGGCCCCTAGCTGACTGACCTACACCCTTAGCTGGCTGGGCGAGTGATGGAGGAACTGGTGCTGAAGTCGTAGGTTGACCCCTCTACTGAGATGAACCTCCTAAAAGATGGGGGCAATACCTATTAATATGACCTAAGTCTCCACACTCAAAGCAACTTTGCCCTGCAAATGGCGGTGGGGACTAAAGGGAACCCCGAGCACTGGAATAACCGCTAGAAGGTCCTTACATAAATAAACCCTGATCTGATGGTGCATGAGACGAACTATGAATTGGTACTGCACCGAATGATGTATGGCCCTGCTGATAACCATGGGACCCATGAACAGATGATGCTCCCCGGTGCGCTGGGCGAGCCATCTGAGCATGCTTGAAAGGAGGATCTCTACCGTGCTGGAACTGACTCCCAGAAGGAGCACCACTAAATCCACTCTTTCCACGAGGCTTTTTGACCCCCCTCTCAATCCTCTCCTGACCGCGAACAATCTCAATCTGTCGAGCAATGTCGACAACCTCATCAAAAGTAGCACCAGACACTCTCGCTCTGGTCATAAGCAGTCACAGCTGAAAAGTAAGGCCATCTATAAACCTCTTGATCCTCTCCCTATCTGTGGGAACCAACCAGATAGCATGACGGGACAACTCCGAGAATTGCATCTCATACTGTGTCACAAATATATCACCCTGACGAAGCCGCTCAAAATGTCTGCACAGCTCCTCTCTGCGGGACTAAGGCACGAACTTCTCTAGAAAGATAACGGAGAACTTTTGCCAAGTAAGGGTGCTGCACCAACCGGCCTACGCCTCTCATAAGCCTCCTACTAACTGAATGCAACCATAGAGAACTGATAGTGAATAAGACCCCACTGGTCTCCAGAATGCCTGCTGTACAGAGTATCCTCTGACACTTATCCAAGAAACCTTGTGCATCCTCATCCTCTGTACCACTGAAGGATGGAGGCTGGAGTCTCCCAAACCTCTCCAACCTACGCTGCGAATCCTCATGCATAGCAAGAACCACATAATCTTGAGCAGCTGCAACTGGCTGGGCGTGTGGTGCCCTCGGTGTCTGGAGTCCCTGAACAACCTACTCGGGTGTGCAAGCGGCAGGAGTCTGAGTGCCTTCTCCGGCCTGAGAAGTGGCTGCGGCCATCGAAATAGAGACCGCCTGAGCAAGGCCGGTACACACTGTCAGAATCTGAGCTAGGGCCTCCTGAAGGCTAGGAATCACAATAGGCACCTGTGATGCTTGAGTTGGCACCGCTGGGGCATCTATAACTGGGACCTGGTCCCAATCTGGAGCAACTGGGGGGGGGGGGGGTCTGCAGG
>ML344167.1:0-14668 GCA_005239505.1 Nicotiana paniculata | reverse complement strand
GGGGGGGGGGGGGGGTCTGCAGGTACTACCCCGGCTGTTGTGCGGGCTGCACCTCTGCCCCTACCACAGCTTCTACTGCAAACTCGACCTCTCGCGGCCCTGGCTGGTGGTACTGGTGGCTGGCCCTCCTACCCGATAGTGCGAGTCCACACCATATGTGAGAGAATGAAACAACAGAAGTTTAGTTACCAGAATTAACAGATTCGCACGACAAGAATTCAAGAATGTGAGATTTTCCTAAAGGTTTTGCAGCCTCTCGAAGATAAGTACAGACGTATCTGTACCAATCCACGAGACTCTACTAAACCCGCCCATGACTCGTGAGACCTATGAAACCTAGGCTCTAATACCAACTTGTCACGACCCAAAACCTACCATGTCGTGATGACGCCTATCGTGAAACTAGGCAAGCCTAAATCTAACATTTATATCCATTACAGTAAAAACATCTTTTATATTTACCAGCGAAAAGGTTTAACATTAATAGAACCCCATTTAAACACAAAGTTTACCCAAAAATATACGATACGACTGTCCCAGTAATCGGGGCATTACTGAGTACATGAGCGTCTAATAATCGGACATAGTCCAAAAAAAGTCTATAGGAATAACCTCAAAAGTACAATAAACTAAGGAAGAGAAAAATCAAGGTCCGCGAACGTCGTGCAGCTACCTCAATAGTCCCTGACTCCAAATGCAGAAAAATCAGTAGCTGTTGCTGTGCCCATCGGCACACAAGGTGCAGGGAGTAACGTGAGTACACCAACTCAGTAAGTAACAAGTCCAAACTATGGACTGAAGATAGTGACGAACTCAACCGATGCAAATAACATGAAATAAATGTACAGAAATGTAAATATGCTCTTAAAATAATTTAGGCAATTCATAATCGGAAGTAAGGCAGTGCCGTACAGTGTAATGAAAATAACTCTACTATCACTATATGCCAATGCATATACTGAAAATCATGCACCATGGTATCATCCTCAAATGCCCTCACTCTCAATATCTCAACCACTCGGTACTGCATATGGCTCATACGGACCAGGGAAGATTCATCCCAGAATATATACACAATGCTGACCATAGGTCATCCAGTACCGAGGACTAAGGGAAATCTTGCCCTATGGAGAAGATCCATCTCCAGGTAATAAGCACATCGAATAAGATCCATGTCCAGGGAAGATCCATCCCTAAATCATATCAACCGCGCTCACTGGGGGTGTGCTACAAACTCCGGAGGGGCTCCTACATTCCAAGCGCTATCATAATCATCAATATAACCGCTGTGACGTGCAGCCCGATCCCATAACTGTCACTCATAACCAGCCACCCTACCTCACTCAATCATCAACCTCTCCAGTCTCACAATGTCACGAAAATAACACGAAAATGATAAGATGAATCAATACATAACTGAGAGTGAGAAATGATATTAAAATGCATGATCATGGCTGAGTATGGAATAATACATGAAACTAGTGATATGATAGCAAGAAATGACCGCTAAGGGACTAAACAATACCGGCACAAAGCCTGAACATGATATCTAGAACGATTTACGGTTCAACTACTTTATCACATGAAAACGTGGAGATCAACATGATAGAGTCACTAAACGGTGCCATGGAGTCACCCAGGGCATTACTCTCACGGTGCACGCTCGCATGCCTGTTCCTTAGCATGTGCGTCACCTCAATACCAATCACATATCATATAACTTGGGGTCTCAAACCCTTAGAACCAAGTTTGAAAACGTTACTTACCTCAAATCAAGTAAAGCCCTACTCCGGAACGCCCTTGCCTCTCACTTCGGCCTCCGAACGTCCCGAATCTAGCCACAAGTAATACAACACAATCAATTTAGGCTAATGGACCAAATCCACAAGAAAAGTATCAAATTATAGGCCAAATTAAGAAATTAGCCCAAATCTGACCCCCGGGCCCACGTCTCGAAACCCGACGAAATTCATAAAACCCAAAAGACCATTCACTCATGAGTCTAACCATACTAAATTCCTCAAAATCTGACATCATTTGGTCTTTCAAATCCCTAAAATACACTTGCCAAAATCCCAATCCCTAACCCCCAATTTCAGTTCAGAAACCCCACTAATTAGGTGAGAAATCAACTATAAAACACCATAGCTAAGGGTAATAAGGCTCAAGTAACTTACCTCAGTGAATAACGTCGAATCCCCTTCAAAAATCACCTCAAAAGCTCCAAAATCCGTGTTAAAAATGGTGAAAATGAGGAAAAATCGCGAAGTCCTCTATTTATCCATTTTGCCCAGTAAAACCGCATTTGCGATCACTTTGTCGCTTCTGCGATGCCGCATCTGCGGAACTTCCATCGCAGGTGCGGAAGTCACTTAATATCCCAGGTTCCGCATCTGCGGCAATCATCTCACACCTGCGGTTGCGTACCTGCGCCTTACCCTCCGCTTATACGAAATTGACAAAAATCTCCTCATCCACATCTGCGGCTGAGCCTCGCATCCGCGGGCTCGCACATGCAGCCCCCTTCTCGCACCTGCAGTTCTGGTCCAACTCAACCATGCCCGCATCTGCAGCCTCCCAATCGCTTATGCGGACTCGCACCTGCGGCTCCCCCTCCGCAGGTGCGGAAAAACACCAGCAACAGCAGTTCAACTACATCTCTTCAATTCCAAACTTTCCATTAACCATCCGGAATCACCCCGAGACCCTGAAGGCCTCAACCAAACATACCAACACGTCCCACAACATCATACGAACTTAGTCGAACCTTTGAATCACTCAAAACAACATCAAATCACAAAATTACCCTCAGATTCAAGCCTAAGAACTTCTAAACATCCAAATTCCGCAAATGACGTCAAAATCTATCAAACCATGACTGGATGACCTCAAATTTCACATACACGTCACAAATGTCACCACGAACCTACTCCAACTTTCGGAAATCCATTCTGACCCCGATATCAAAATTTTCCACTACCGACCAAAATCGCTAAATTTTCAACTTCACCAATTCAAGCCTAATTCCACTACAGACCTCCAAACCACGTTCCGGACGCGCTCCTAAGTCCATAATCACCTACAGGAGATAACAGAACCATCAATATTCAAATTTGAGATCGTTTACACCTAAGTCAACATCCGGTTGACTTTTTCAACTTAAGATTCTAATAAAGAGACTAAGTGTCTCAATTCACCCCGAAACTACTCTGGGCCCAAACCAACTAACCCGGTATATCACAATATAGCTAAAGAACACAAAAGAAACAGAAATGGGGGAAATGGTGCTATAACTCTCGAAATGACCGGCCGGGTCGTTACATAATATCTGATGGAATGGATGAGATGTGCTGAAATTAGTCTGAACATCAACGTCACAAAATGTATGTCAATATAGCGAAGTACTTTAAAGGTGTAGGAATCCAATATGAATACTTGTCTACAATTAATGAAAGGAAATCTATATTTTTATATTTATATATAAACATATTTCAATAAAAAATATAAATAATGCATAGAATATAAATAATATGTCACGCCCTAAGCTCGAGGAGCGCGACCGGCGCTCAACCGAGTGAACCCCGCCGAGCAAGCCTGTTAGACACATTCTACCCGACTCACTTACGATCAAGAGAAGACATGATTTAATCAATTAGACAATAGGAGATCATGCAAGTACATTACTAAGCCAATTCATTAGGTACCTCATTGTTAAGTTTTAACGTACATGCACCTTACGATTTAGTGAAATAGAAATCCAAATCACAACATAATTCATTGACCTTTCCAACACCCATATACAACCCTCATCAATGTCTATGGAGCCTCTAAGTGAATACAAAAGAAAGTGCTACAAAAGTGCCAACAACAAGGCTCCGACTATACCTAAAAATATGATAAGAAGGTGAAAATGAGATACAAAAGATATAGGACCCCGAAATGAAGTGGGGCTCACCAAGTCAGATGGGAAGAGGGTGCACCACTTCCTGCGATCAACACCACTTGCTGTGGAACCACCTACATCCATTGAAAGATGTAGCTCCCCCGGCAAAAGGGACACTAGTACTGTCGAATAGTACTAGTATGTAAAGCTAAACACCAATCTTAATAGACCGAACAATGAAACAAAGGGGAAGCAGTCATAATGTACAATAAGAGCTTCAAACAAATACGAAAACATCAAGTAAGGATCACATAGTTTCCGGTTTAATTTCCATCTTATTAGGTTGATAATCTTAGTGCCAAGTGCCACAATTCACAATACCATCATGTTCCTACACGGAGTCCAATCTCGACCCGATCGGCTAGGTCATCCCATTTGAGACATCAACCATATCCACAATTTCAATCAATCAATCCAGCACAAGTACCACCATACGTGCGGCATGGTGTCCGATCACCATATGTGCGGCTTTCAATTGTTCAACTCAATTCACATTTCCTTCCCATCTTTCATTACATGGAACGAGTAGCCTCACTTATTAAGTCGTTCTTGGAATTTTTCCGTATCTTACCATTCAAATCTTTCCCTTTTTATACATTCAATAACAATATCATCCACGTCAATAAGTCCTATCATATAAGGAATTTCACACATAAGGGAAAACGCTTGGAAAATCTTAATCACACGGGGGCTTTTCATACAAATTAGGTTAGCAATCTTTATTCGACTCTTGACACGAATTCTTAAGATTAATCAAATCATATTCCTCATTTCAAACACATTCTCAAATAGCATGATGACACGATAAACATTTAGAACAATTATTGAACATAAATATTTCAACATAACACATTAAGGCAACCAATTTTAGTATGATCAAGTTAGGAACTTACACCAAATACTCGAACACCAGTGGTTTGATTCTAAGAAGAAGAGAGTTTAGCCCTATATACCTCAATTGAGCTTCCTTAAACTCTAAAATGTTCCAGAATTCTTAGCAACCTCAATCTATTTTGGAAATATAACAATTTGAAACAAAATTAGGAAGATGATCGTGATTCTAGCTCATTTGAGAATTCTATCAAACACTAGGTGCGGATTAAGTCTCTAAGGTCCTTTATAGAGAATTTCATCAACCCACAACCCATCCTTCACCATTTTTGGCTCAAAAATGTTCCTATACCTGTTGATAACACATGCAAGCAAGATGACAACTCCAATACCCATGAACTTTCTTGATAATTTCCCATTTTTTAGTTAGAATTCGAAATTAAGGATTAGAGTTTAGAATCTTACCTCAACGATGAAGATTTAGTGTGTTTTCCTTGTTAATCTTCAAATATTTGTGTAAGAATTGAAGGATGATTTGGTGAAGATCATTTTCTCACTCTAGTGCTTTTTCTCTGACTCTAAAGCATAAGGTTTATGCTAAAAAAATGACCTATTGCGTGTATTTAATGAAGTTGGGTTGGGTCATAGTGATAAAATAATGGATACTCCGAAGTTCCGGACCGGGCTACAAACCTGGCCTCGCCAGGCTAAAGCCCGGTCTTAGCGTGCTACAGGCCTGGCCTCGCCAGGCTAAAGCTTGGTTATTGATACCTATTTTTCCCTCATATATTCCAAATATATATATATAATTTCAAAATAATGCATATGCATCATCATTTGATTTACAAGCATACACAAGTATTTTTCATAATTTTTAAAGAGTTTAAATCAATTTATTTATGTATTTTATTATATAAATATCCAATAATTATCCTAAAAATTATTTTTATGATGATTTAATCATCTAAATTTATCGTTTGTACCAATATGAGGTTTTAAATATTTTCAGTGCATTTATCATAATTAAATTTGCATTTTTTAGGGCCAAATTGTACATTTTGCAATAATAGTCCATATGCATATGTAATTACATTATTTACATAGAAAATGACTTTTTATATTTTTATAATGTTAAGTAATTATTTTGAACCATTTTCATACACAAATTATATTTTTTTTATTTATTAAATATTTTTTATAAATTATTTATTTGTTAAATAGTGGGTATTTAAAATTTTAGCCCTAAATCCCCTATTTACGGATTTAACCCAACACCCTTACACCAGCCCAATACCCTTGTCCCAATCCCCATTAGCCCAATCCCCATACCCATTTAAATACCCGACCCAGAACCCCTTTAAATCGCGACCGTTGATCTCTATACCACCCTGCCGCCCCGGAATCCCCCTTGTCTCTCATCTCTCATGAACCCTAGCCCTCGCTCCTATCAAACCCCCCTAAATCCGGCCCCAAAGCGGAATCCACCATGGATTCCCTTACCTTATTTACCTCTCCTTACCACTGGCCACTCTTCTATGATCTTAGTTAGTTGCTTGCCTAACATGACAAGCAAATCTTGTCAAAATCAAACCGAATCGGTTCACACCTCTGATTCCTGTGGTTATTCTGTCTATATTTTTTATTGATTCTTTGTGAGTAAAGATATTTTCCATATCTGTTGATGATTCTTACCTACCCCAATTTAGGGTTTTCAAACCTTTTCAATCGGACCAAAATAGGTGCGATTTTTACTTTATTTTCCATTGATTTCATACTTTTCCTAAAACTAGGGTTTGAAACTTTCTCCTTTTCTTACCGGTTCTGGTTAATCTTTCCTTTCTGTGTTCGATTACTTTCTTTCCTTATGTTTTCCTTGATTTTTACTTTAATGTTTGTTTAAATATTCTGAATAATTTATGTTTTGGTATTATTGGTGTTTCCTTTAATACTTGCCCGAATATTCTGAATAATTTTGTGAACGATTTTATATTCCTGGTATTATGTGTTTCTGCCTTAAATATTCTGAATAACTATTAGGTACTTCCTTAACTTGCTGAATCCCTTGATTTGTGCCCTAAATAACCTATATCTGATTCTGAAATGTTTTTCTTGCATATGACTGATTTGTTTCCATGTTTATATGCTGATTTCTATCACTATATATACTCTTCCCCCAATTCCCTCTAGGAGGACCTTCGACTACTTTCTGAACTCACTATAGACTTACTAGACCTAAGGTTATTTTAATTTTGCATTCTATACTCTGACTTTGGCCGGCTAGAAGCCAAGGTCAGTCAGCTCTGAAATCTTGCTATATACTGTGGACTTCCATACTTTGTGCATTTTTTTCTCGCTTAACTGGTTTGTCACTTAACTTCTGCACTTTCATCCTTACTTGTCCCTGATTTGTATAGGTTATTACTACTGAATTTATTATTGAATATGCTTTAGAAGGGTTTTTAAGCATAACTCTATCAAATCTGTATGTCTTAGTCCTTTTAACACTTAACTGCTCCTAATGTTACCTGTGCTAAAATTATTTGAACTTATTTAAGGTCTATCCAGTTAGTATATTGAATGCCTATGAACATGTTTATCCCCTTACCCTGAATCCTTGTGGTGAATGCCTCACACCTGTGACTCTTACTACTAGTTGTAATCTGCCTCTCTACTATTATGTCAACATGATCACTCAACCCCCACACCCCTCTAATGTTTGTTTGTAATTTGGAATAGTTATCTTATCATGTTTCTACTTTAACCTTTGACACAAATTGGATTATATTTAGTTAGACTATTATGAAAATGTTACCTACTATTTGACATGATTTTACTAAGTATATGTGTCTTAAGTTATGACTGTAAGTTCACCCTTTTGCTAATATGATGCCTCTCCCCCTTTCAATGATGATGTTCTGGTTTTTCTGATAATAACACTAGGTTATGTACTTAGCCTACTTTAACTCATTATGCACCCATAACTTTGCCAAACTTGCAAACATGTTCTTTGCCAACTTTTTTTAGCATGTGACTGCTACTGTGCTGAGTATGAAACATGTTTATCAATTTCATTAAAATAGTTCTTTTTCAAGTTCTATGATGTATTTAAGTGTCTGCTTGTTGACTCAATTTGATCCTGTCTGAACCCCTAAACTCTTGTTTTACCAGTTTTAGTCCTTTCTTTCCCTGTCACTTAAACTCTTTTGAACTACTCTTGGCCAATGCTGCCTAAGTTCTGTCCTTTGGCCTCCCTAGTGTGAGCACTGCTCAGAGTTCATTTGAGACCCTTGTGAACTCTAACACACTATTATTGGGTCCAATATCCCTCCTCCGAACTATCTTTATTAACTACCCTGGTGTGAGCACTGCCCTGGTTTCTTGAAGCCCTTGGGAACTCTGACACACTAGGGCCTTGGTTCTATATGCTCAACCTTGTCTTGTGCTCACTGGGGTGAATCACTCAACTCTTGGTTGCTTTGTGTCTATGAGTATGTAACTTTGGAACTGTTGTGAATTGTGAGAAAGGAGACCTGGCCTATCCAGGTGTATTTTGGGCCTCCTGTAGGCTCCCTATAGCTATTCTACTCTATAATTTACTATATTCATTTTGGGTCTGTAACAATTATTGTAATAACATTTTGGGGTATTAGTGCAATTGGGAAAAGGATTTTTATATTATACTTACATTGAATGGGGTTGAAATCCTGCCTATAGGTTCAATAATATGTTATTGTATGTCGTGTGTTAGTAACCATGCCTATAGGTATCCTATTATGTTTAGTCATTATGTGTTAGCAATCCTACCTATAGGTTCAATATTTGGTTCAATTGTGTTCTATTTCTGCTTGTTAGAAACCATGTCTACAGGAAATTGAATATTCAGTGTGCGTGCAGTATTCTGTTTACATGCTGCCTCATTCACAAATTATAGAAATCATGTCTATAGGATCTAAAATCAGATTAACTGTAGAAAGCATACCTATAGGTCTGAATCCGTTTAATTATCATCTTGATCGTTTGTTCAGGAGTTTTCAAACACTGTATTATTGTCCTCACTAGAAAACATGCCCATAGGATCAAACAAGTGATTCTGAATATGCTTATGTGATTACCACTATTTATTATCACGTAAAACACCTAAACATCATGCCTATTGGTTTAATCCCCTTATGCTTAAAATCAGTAGGCAAAATTATGTAGGTTTTCAAAATCGTATTAAGGAATGGTTTTTGTGTATAACTGTCTGCCCATTAATTTAGTATCATATAGAGATCCTGCCTATAGGACCCTACAACCTTAATTCATTAAAATCTGTCAATGATAATCAGTTTGGCATGCATTTGTTGTCTAAATGCAGAGGCCAACTTGAGCCCTTATTTAATTATGTGTGGAAGTCCTAAATGTTTTGCATGTCGCCTAGTTTTTTCCCTTTTGAGAAACCTAAGTTAAAGTCTAGAACCACCCTGAAATAGAGGTCCAAATGCCTCCTGGACCATAAGAATGACGACTCTCTCTTTTAATACCCTTCCTTAAAAGAGTTGTCACGTGTCGAAACCATATTTCCCGAGAAAAAGATCTTATACCTGGCCTTGCCAGACCGAAAAATTTCAACTCCCCAATGCACTGTTCAACCCAAAAACTCCGAAAACACTATATATTAGCCTACCTTGGCACCACAAACCCTTAAATTACTTAGTGAAATTTTCTGGGGCCTTACATTCTCCCCTGCTTAGGATCATTTGCCCTCGAATTAGAAGTAGAGTCCGCCCTAAACTCTTATCATAACTTATCTCTTTTCTTACACACCTCAAACTCCCAAATTTTGGCTAACTCCCAAACTTTTCAGAATTTTGGAAGAGTTTCCTTTGTATCTAGGCCTATCTACATGTTAGAGAGCCCAGAAACGCATCTTAAAAACATATATATATGATCAAATGATGTAATATAACACAAACAACACCAACCGTGGCCTCATAAGAAACATAGAAGTAACTTCATAGAACAACTTTACATTAACTGAACAAGTGATACAAAATTTACAGGAAGTAAATTTATAGAAACTACTACATGGATATTCAAACAAATGAGGATACTTCTTTTTCATCTCTTCCTCGGTTTGCCAAGTAGCTTCTTCAACCTGCTGGTTCCGCCATAGCCCTCTTATGGAGGCAATTTCTTTATATCTCAACTTCCGGACTTGGTTATCCAGAACGACAACTGGAATTTCTTCGTATGATAGTTCTTCATTAACCTCGATGGTCTCAACCGGCACATAACGAACGGATCTCCAACTACCTTCTTCGACATGGACACATGAAATACCGGGTGCACTAATGACAACTCAGACGGTAGCTCAAGCTTGTACGCTACCTAACCGATCCTTTGAATGATCCGATACAGCCCGACATACCTCGGACTCAATTTCCCTTTCTTTCCAAACCGCACGATCCACTTTCTAGGGGATACCTTCAAGAAACCCCAATCATCTTCTTTGAACTCTAAGTCTCTGCGACGAACATCCAAATAGGATTTTTGATGACTCTGAGCAGTTTTCAACTTCTCTTTTATGATCTTAACCTTCTCCATAGCCTGATGCGAAAGGTCTGTCCTATCAATTAAGCTTCTCTAACCTCGAACCACCCAATCGGCGATCTACATCTCCTACCATACAAGGCCTCAAACAACGCCATTTGAATAATGTCATGGAAGCTGTTGTTATAAGAAAACTCTATGAGCAGCAAATGATCATCCCAACTACCCTTGAAGTCAAGAACGCAACATGTCTTCAAGCATCTAAATAGTCCGTTCTGCTTGCCCGTCGATATGTGGATGGAAAACTGTGCTAAGATTCACCTGAGTACCCAACCCTTGCTGAAATTTCCTCCAAAAATTTGCTGTGAACTGAGACCCTTGATCTAAAATGATTGAGATTGGGATGCCAGGGAGCCTGACTATTTCCTTGATATACAATTGAGCATACTGTTCTATGGTGTCGATAGATTTGATTGATAAGAAGGGTGCTGATTTCGTGAGTCGATCCACGATCACCCAAATCGAGTCGAACTTACGCGCAGTGCGTGGTAACCCTACCACAAAATCCATATTGATCATTTCCCACTTCCACATCGGAATTTCTATATTCTGTGCAAACCCACCGGGCCTTTGATGCTCGAACTTCCCTCCCTGACAGTTTGGACATTTTTCCACAAAGTCCACCACAACCCTCTTCATGTCATTCCACCACTAAACTTCGTTGAGATCATGATACATTTTTGTAGAACCTGAGTGTGCGGAATAACTCAAAGTGTGAGCTTCTTCCATGATTATTTCCCGAAGACCATCCACGTTTGGAACATATAGTTGCCCTTGGTATCGTAATGTACCGTCATCCATTCCAAGAGAAAAGCCCATGGTCTTATGTTTATGAATCCTCTGCTTCAGCTGCACCAACATTGGATCATTGTATTGCTTCTCCTTGACTTACACCACAACCGATGATTCCGCCCTATTTCACGCAATCACTCCCTCTTCATTAGAGTCTAGAAGATGAAATCCCAAACTGGCCAACTGGTGAACCTCCCAGGCCAACGGCCTTTGACATGCCTTCAAGTGAGCCAAACTACCCATAGATTTTCGGCTAAGAGAATCTTCCACCACATTAGCTTTCCCTGGATGATACAAAATATCGATGTCATAATCCTTGAGCAACTCAAGCCACCTTCTCTTGGTCCGTGAATACACCTACATGGACCCCATACAAATAATGACGCTAAATCTTTAATGCAAAAATCACCGCCGCAATCTCTAAGTCATGAGTTGGATAGTTATTTTTATGATTTTTAAGTTGTCTTGAAGTATAAGCTATAACCTTACCATGTTGCATAAACACATACCCAAACCCGATCCTTGAAGCATCACAATATACAACAAACCCCTATGTATCATCTGGCAGGGTCAATACTGGCGCCCTAGTCAATCTTGATTTCAATTCCTGGAAGCTCCTTTCAAAAGCATTAGACCACTAGACCACTTTCTATTTCAATTTAGTCAATGGAGAGGCAAGAGTAGAAAACCCCTCCACAAACTTCCTATAATACCCGACCTAACTCAAGAAACTACGAATCTCTATTGGAGTGGTAGGTCTAGGCCAGTCCTTTACCGATGCAATCTTTTGAGGATCAAACTTAATTCCTTCTCTGGAGACGACATGATCCAGGAATGTAACAGATTCAAGCCAAAATTCACATTTCGAGAACTTCGCATACAACTAGTGCTGATGAAGGGTCTGCAGAACTGCCCTGAGGTGATCCGCATGATCCTCCCGACTTCGTGAATATACAAGAATGTCCTCAATGAATACTATCACAAAGGAGTCAAGAAACGACTTGAAGACTCGATTCATAAGATCCATGGAAGCTACCGAGGAATTTGTTAGCCCGAAAGACATTACCAAAAATTCCAAATGCCCATACCGGGTTCTGAAAGCTGTTTTCAGAATATCCTGCTCCCTTAACTTCAATTGATGATACCCGGACCGTAAATATATTTTGGAGAAATACCTAGCACCCTGCAATTGGTCGAATAAATCGTCTATCCTTGAAAGGGGGTACTTATTTTTTATGGTGACTTTGTTGAGTTGCCGATACTCAATACACATCCGTAGCGGTCCATCTTTCTTTCTGACAAAGAGAACCGGTGTGCCCCAAGGCGACACACTCGGTCGGATGAAACCCTTATCTAGCAAACCCTTCAATTGTTCCTTTAACTCCTTTAATTCTTCCGGTGCCCTTATATAAGGTGGAATTAATATATGTTGCGTGCCTAGCATTACATTAATCCCAAAATCAATCTCCCTGTCTGGTGGAATCCCAGGGAGCTCATCCGGAAAGACATCGGGGAATTCATTCACAATTGGCACAGATTCAAGGGTAGGTGCCTCATCATCGAGGTCCATAACCCGGACAAAATGATAAATACACCCCTTTTTTATCATCTTTGTGGCCCTAAGGTAAGAAATAAACCTACTTTTTGGCATCACATTATTCCCTTCCCACTCAAAAACTGGCTCATTAGGAAATTCAAGCCTCATAATTCTAAATCGGCAATCGAGTTTTGCAAAACATGAATAAAGCTAATCCATCCCCATTATTACATCAAAACCAACCATCCTCAATTCATTGAGATCAGCCATGGTATCCGACCACGTACCATGACAACAAAATTTGTATAAACCTGCGCGGCCGTAATAGACTCGCCAATTGGAGTAGATACATAGAATGACTTGTGAAGCTATTCCGGTTCTATCCCGAATTCAATAGTAACATAAGGAGTAACATATGACAAAGAGGACCCGGGATCAATAAGAGCATACACATCATGATATTGGACAGTCAATATACATGTGACAAGATCCGGAGAAGCCTCTACACTTTGACCGACACTCATAGCATAGAATAGGCTGGGGCCAATTGAACTCTGAGCACCAACCCCTAGCTGCACCACGCCCTGCTGGTGCGGGAGAGCCTCGAGCTAGAGAGTGTGCTAACGATGTAGCAGTTGTAGGACTGGATGACTGAGTTGTGCCCTGCCCGCACCCTGGCGGGATACACGACACTCCCTCTAAATATGTCCTCTCATCTCGCATCCATAACATACTTACAGGTCCATGTAGCAGATCCGAATACATCTTCCCACATTTGGGGCATGGGGGCCTCCGCTTCTGCTGGAATCTCCCTCCTGATCGACCTTGATGATGGGACCTGATCACGCTCAACTATGTCTTGTAGAAGACTAAGCGGGCGTTGCAAATATAATCCGGGGTATTACGCCCAGAGTCGATCCCACAGGGAATTTACGTATCAATTGAGTCTATAAAATACTAAACTGTTGCTAAATCAAGTTTCTCAAGACTTTGAATATCAATTTGGTGATGTTTAACTAATTCTACAATCAATAATAATAAACTAGCAATTAACTAACAATTTAATGTAACAATGATAATAAAGGGTCTAAGGTTATGGTTTCCCCCGTTGGTGAATTCTTCCTTGGATATTTCTTATAGTTTAATTGGCTATCTCTGTCAATCATGAACGCTCTAACTATCATAAATCTCTCTCAAGTAATTATGATAATTTACTAAACGCACTCTCTCAAGTTACGCTAGCTAGATCGCAATACAGTTCACTTTAGATTGCACCCGAGGTATCGTTATCTCTAATCTAACCTCTAAACCCTCGGTTATGACTTTCGTCTATACTCCGGGAGTGGTGTTGTTCAAGAAACTACCTAAATATGCACTCTCTCTCAAGTAGATACATAATAAATAGGAATAGTTAATCAAGGGCCCTTTCAATCAACTACAATAAGAACGTAGTTGAACAAAAAGAGATTAATCAACCAAAATATATTAATATCACAATGAATTCATCCCCAACGGCTTCTACCAAAATCCTAGACTAAAGAAATTAGCTACTCATGTTATTGAGAATCAAGACTAAAAGAAATTTCATAATTGAAATACAAAGTAATGAATACTAGTAGAAATCAATGTTTGTCACTTCTATGGTGTTTTCTTGTTGAATCCTTCCGAATCTCCTCTGTCTCCTCCTCGAATCTCCTTATTTGTGTTGTTTGGTGTCTATTTATATGTTTAGGGCGAACCCTAACCGTGTAGGAGACTTCTATTTCAACCGGGAAACACTTAAACTCGTCAAAACTCGGATTTGGCCGAACTGGGAACCCCGGGCGTTTGGGCTCTAACGCACCCCTAAGGCCAGGGCAGGCCTGGTGTTTGGGCCCTAACGCTCCCCTAACGCCAGGGGCTGCCTAGAATTATGGGGTAAACGCCCCCCTAACGCCAGGTAGGGTCAGGCTTTAGGGGGCAAATGCCCGGCT
>MDKI01028366.1:0-24819 GCA_005239505.1 Nicotiana paniculata | reverse complement strand
TCTTCACTACTTCTTTCATGATGGGATTGAGTCTCCTTTGGTGCTCAACACTCGGGCGATGTCTGTCTTCCAAAAAGACTTTATGCATGCAGAATGACGGGCCCGAGAGTTCAGGCTTATGAAAAACAATGCAAAGAGGATAAGTGGTCACCGCACAAATTGGGTGATATTGATAATATGGTTTTAATTTCCTAGAGGCGCTCATTAGAGCAAACGCAAATTTTTCTTAGTGCTTGTACGGGTCTCAGCCTCACCTAAAGTTCGAATAACATAGTAAACAGGAAATTGCGTACCTTGCTCCTCTCGAACTAGGACCCCACTTATCGCGACTTCCAAGACTTCCAAGTATAAGTAGAGTTGTTCATTTGCTTATGGGGTATGGAACAGTGGTGGGCTCGAGAGGTATCACTTCAATTCTTCAAATGCTCGTTGGCATTTCAGAGTCCAAGCAAAATTGTTTATCTTCTCGAGCAGTGAAAAGAACCTATGACTTTGATCTAAGACCACGACATGAACCGGCCTAGGGCGGCTATCTTCCATGTTATTCTTTGTACGGCCTTAACGCTATCCACGACTGTGATGTCCTCGATTTCCTTGATTTTACCGGGATTGATCTTAATTCCCCGATTTGACACCATAAAGCCGAGGAACTTGCCTGAACAGACCCTGAATGCACATTTCTCCAGGTTGAGCTTCATGTTGTATTTTCTCAAAATGTTGAAGGTTTCCTGCAAATGTTTTAAATGGTCCTCTGCGCGTAGGGACTTAACTAGCATATCATCAATATATACCTCTATTGATTTACCTATTTGTTGTTCAAACATTCGGTTCACTAGGCATTGGTAAGTAGCACTAGTATTCTTTAGCCCAAACGGCATTACATTATAACAATAGGTGCCATACTTAGTGATGAATGAAGTCCTTCCTGATACCCGGGTTCATTTGAATTTGATTGTACCTAGAGTAGGCGTCGATAAAACTAAGGATCTGGTGGCCGGCCATGGAATCGATCATGCGATCGATATTCGGCAAAGAAAAAGAGTCTTTAGGACATGCCTTATTTAAATCATTATAATCTACGCACATTTTAAGTTTATTCCCCTTCTTAGGGACTACGACTATGTTTGCTAAACATTCAAGACACTTTACTTCCCGAATGGATCCTATTTTGAGAAGTTTGGTTACCTCATCCTTGATGAATGCATGTTTTACCTAGGACTGGGGACTTCTCTTTGCTTTACCGTTTTGAACTTCGGTCCAGCTCAAACGATGTGTTGTGATCTCCTATTGGATCCCTGTCATATCTAAGTGGGACCAAGCAAAACAATCCATATTATAGATAAGAAATTTAATAGGTTTTTCCCTGAGATCGAGGGTTATCCCTATGCCCAGGTATACCTTTAGCTCGGAATCCTCGGGGATCATGAAGGATCGAGGAATCCAGTAGTCATCATCCTCGTTCATTCCCTGTTTCTCCGACTGAGTCGAGGCTGGTGGTTGTGGTTTTTATTTAGCTTCCTGTTTTCCTTTGGCCTCTGATCAATATTCGGCAAAGGAAAAGAGTCTTTAGGACACGCCTTATTTAAATCATTATAATCTACGCACATTTTAAGTTTATTTCCCTTCTTAGGGACTACGACTACGTTTGCTAAACATTCAGGACACTTTACTTCCCGAATGGATCCTATTTTGAGAAGTTTGGTTACCTCATCCTTGATGAATGCATGTTTTACCTAGGACTGGGGACTTCTCTTTGCTTTACCGTTTTGAACTTCGGTCCAGCTCAAACGATGTGTTGTGATCTCCGGTGGGATCCCTGTCATATCTAAGTGGGACCAAGCAAAACAATCCATATTATCGATAAGAAATTTAATAGGTTTTTCCCTGAGATCGAGGGTTATCCCTGTGCCCAGGTATACCTTTTGCTCGGAATCCTCGAGGATCATGAAGGATCGAGGAATCCAGTAGTAATCATCCTCGTTCATTCCCTGTTTCTCCGACTGAGTCGAGGCTGGTGGCTGTGGTTTTTATTTAGCTTCCTGTTTTTCTTTGGCCTCTGATCGATTCTTTAGGACACGCCTTATTTAAATCATTATAATCTACGGACATTTTAAGTTTATTCCCCTTCTTAGGGACTACGACTACGTTTGCTAAACATTCAGGACACTTTACTTCCCGAATGGATCCTATTTTGAGAAGTTTGGTTACCTCATCCTTGATGAATGCATGTTTTACCTAGGACTGGGGACTTCTCTTTGCTTTACCGTTTTGAACTTCGGTCTAGCTCAAACGATGTGTTGTGATCTCCGGTGGGATCCCTGTCATATCTAAGTGGGACCAAGCAAAACAATCCATATTATCGATAAGAAATTTAATAGGTTTTTCCCTGAGATCGAGGGTTATCCCTGTGCCCAGGTATACCTTTTGCTCGGAATCCTCGGGGATCATGAAGGATCGAGGAATCCAGTAGTCATCATCCTCGTTCATTCCCCGTTTCTCCGACTGAGTCGAGGCTGGTGACTGTGGTTTTTATTTAGCTTCCTGTTTTCCTTTGGCCTCTGATACCTTAGTCGATAAAAGCACCAATACCTATATCACTTCATCGACCGCGAACATTTGCTTTGCAGCATGTTGTTCCCTATATACCGTTTTTACTCCATCAGTCGTCTAGAATTCCAGAATTTGGTGAAGGGTTAAAGGGACTTCCCTTATATTGTGAATCCAGGGTCTTCCGAGCAGGGCATTGTATCTCATATCGCCCTCGATTATATGGAACTTGGTTTCCTGAATAGTCCCTGCTACATTTACTGGTAAAATGATTTCAACTTAGTTGTTTCGCTTGCCATGTTGAAACCATTGAGAACCTAAGTTGCGGGTACAATATGATCTTGTAGGCCGAGTTGCTCCACGACCCTCGATCAAATAATATTGAACGAGCTCCCTATATCAATTAAGAACATTTAACCTGAATTTTATTCATAAGGATAGAAATTACCAAAGCGTAATTGTGGGGTTGGGAGATCCCTTCTGCTTCCTCATCATTGAATGATAAGGTGCTTTCTGGCCCATAGTCTCGAGTTCGTTTTTCCCTGGTTATCAATACTTTAGTGCATTTAAACACAGGCCCTTGTGGAATATCGACCCCTCCAACGATCATGTGAATCACGTGATATGGTTCTTCCTACTTGTTTTTCTTGTTCGCGTATGGTTTTTGGCTCGGTTGCTCAAACACTCTCGAAGGTGACCCTCGTTGAATAGACAGGCTACTTCCTCCCTTAGTTGTCTGCAGTCTTTGATTCTGTGACCATGTGTACCATGGTATTTGCATATTTGATTGGAATTTTTTTAGGATGGATCAGTCTGTAGGGGTCTGGGCCATCTAGTATCTTTGATCCTCCCAATGGCCGACACAATACCCGATGCATCGATGCTGAAGTTATACTCTGATAACTGGGGTGCCTCTGTGGGATCGACATGTTTATCGAAACCACTTTTTCTCATGAGCCCTCTAGAGATCTGTCCTCGATCATTCCTTCTATCATTTCGGATGGGATTACATCCTGGGCTGTTATTTCTACGATCTGTATTGTATGGTTGATATCGGTCTCTGTTCGACCGAGGTTCTCTGTCGATATCTCTCTGATTTCTGCAGACGGGCCTATTTGGATAAATGGAACCAGAAGGGGTCCCCAATTGATCGTCCTCGACCCTGATCTTTGATTGGTACCGATTATGTACATAGGCCCAGGTTTCCACAGGATATTCAATTAAATTATGCTTCAGTTGACGTGACGCCACAAAACTTCGTTCATTCAAACTTTGCGTAAAGGCTTGAACAGCCCAATCGTCTGTGACCGGTGGTAGTTCCATTCATTCCATCTGGAATCGAGATACGAACTCCCTCAACATTTCGTTGTCTTTTTGTTTCACCTTGAAGAGGTCCGACTTCCTAGTCGCAACCTTTATCGCATCGGAATGCACCTTTGCTAAAGAGTGCGCAAGCATGGCAAAGGAATCAATGGAAATAGGTGGCAGGTTGTGATACCATATCATTTCCCCCTTCGATAGAGTTTCTTTAAATTTCTTCAGCAGAACAAATTTGATCTCATCAACTTCTAAATCATTTCCTTTTATAGTGCATGTGTAGGAGGTGACATGCTTATTTGGATCGGTGGTCCCATTGTTGTCACGAACCGAATTTCCAACCGTCGGGACCGTGATGGCGCCTAACATCGCACTCGCTAGGCAAGCCATCATTAGAATTTAGCTTACCATTTTCTTTTAAGATTAATTGAATACAAGTAAACAATTTAAAACAGGTGATCATAATTGCAGAATTAAATAAATATTGCTTAACCACGAACTATTACCAGAACTATCACTACCACCCAGAACTGGTGTCACAACTCACGAACATTCTATGAGATTCTACAAGTATTAGTCTGAAAGAAAAGTACATTTGTCTCGAAAGAAAATAAAACATAAATGTAGAACATAGGAGGGGAGGCCAGGGCCTGCGAACGTCTGCAGCACTTCCTTGAATCTCCTTGCCGAATGCCTGCAACCGACCTCTCAAACAGCCACAATCAGCTCCAAAATTTGCACAGAAAGTGCAGAGTGTAGTATCAGTACAACCGACCCCATGTACAGGTAAGTGTCGAGCCTAACCTCGGCGAGGTAGTGACGAGGCTACGATGAGGCGTTTATAATATAACATGTATACAGTTTATAATAAAGCAAAACGGAAGTACGGAATGAAACGGAACAGCAACTTGCAGTAAATAAATACGGAACCCAGTTATCTTGCCAGTACTCAGCTATAACTAATCCTTAAGGAAGTTTCAATGCTACAGAATAAAATCACAGTAGGAGCAGAATACATAAACAACAAAATGATGCAGCGCGCATCCCGATCCATCATATAATCAGTAAAAACATGAACATTCACCCTTATTACTCATGTTGCGGCGTTCAACCCGATCCCACCAGTCCACCCTTATTACTCCTCAATATATCACCCTTATTCCTCCTGTTGCGGCGTGTAACCTGATCCCACATGTCCACCTTTATTACTCCTTGTTACGGCGCGCAACCCGATCCCACCAGACAATCACCAGTCACACAACAAGAACAAGTATTTTACAATTTAGCTCAAAACCCTCCACAACATTTATGACTCAAACCAATGCAAACGAAAATCTATACAATTATGAAACCTCATCAATTAATGCTACACAGCGAGCCCAATCAAAAATGTACCATGAAACACCGATAACCCAATCTTAAACTAATTATGTAGTACCATGAACTACGGAACAATTTATACCTTCAATAAAGATAACAACATCTAATAAGAAGCAATTAAACAACATCTATGTCCAAAGTTATTAGCTGCAGATGTCGCATTTTCAATGCTCGCAAATGCGAGGAAGGTATCGCAAATGCGAACCGCTCGTATTTCTGCTACCTTCGAAAATGCGAAGTCCCAGTCCCAAATACAAACAATGGACTCTGCATATGCAACCTTTTCCTTCATAATTGCGAAGTACCCAGTCCCCCCCCCCCCATGCTCGCAAATGCCAGACTCCGCATTTGCGAGACAGACCCCGCATTTGCGAGATCTGCAGACCTGAACACACCAACAAATTTTTCTTAAGTCTAAATCAATCCATAGCCTATACAAAACTCATCCGAGCCCTCGAGGCTCCAAACCAAACATGCACACAAGTCTTACAATATCATACGAACTTTCTCGTTCGATCAAATCGCCAAAATAACACGTAGAACTACGAATTTAGCACCAAATTGCATGAAATTTTCTAGATAGTTTAAAGACTTCTATATTCTCAACCCAAGGTCTGAATCACGTCAAATAAACTCCAAATTTTCACCAAATTTCAAATACATGACTTAAATATCATATTAAACTTGTACCGGGCTTCGAAACCAAAATTCGGGCCCGATATCATCGAGGTCAAACATAAATCACATACTTTAAAACCATAATTTTTTCTGAAATTCAATTTTAGTCAAAAATTTATTTCTCGGGCTATGGACCTCGGAACTCAATTCCAGCCATATGCCCAGATCCCATATTTTATTACGGACCCACCGGGACCGTCGGAACACGGGTCCGGGTTTGTTTTCTCAAAACTTTGACCAAAGTCAACTAAATATCATTTTAAATTTCTAAATATTATTATTTCTTCTTTTTCTCATATAAATTCTTTCCAGAATTATGCCCGGCTTGTGTACGCAAATCGACGAGGAAAATTATAAGATTTTTAAGGCTGATAAGCGTGGAATAAAGTCCTAAAACACAAGATGACCCCTCGGGTCATCACAATATCCACCTATAAAAAAAATGCTCGTCCGTGAACGGACATAGAAAAGTACCAGAGCCGGTGAAAAGATGGGAGATATCTACTCCGCATATCGGATTCGGACCCCCAGGTAGCTACCTCAACAGGCTGACCTCTCCATTGCACACGAACTGAAGGATAACTCTTCGACCTCAACTAACGAATCTACCGGTCTAGAATAGATACCGGCTCCTCCTCATAAGTCAAATCATTGTCAAACTGGACAGAGATGAAGTCCAACACGTGGGACGGGTCACCATGATACTTCCGGAGCATGGACACATGGAATACTGGGTGAACTGAGGATAACCCTGGAGGCAACGCAATTCTATAAGCCTCATCTCCCACTCTATCGAGGATCTCAAAAGGTTTGATATATTTAAAGATCAACTTGCCCTTCTTCCCAAATCTCATGACACCTTTCATGGGCGATGTCGGGCCCCCTTTTTTCCTCGCGAAATTGGGTTTCGACATTCATTTGGGACAACTCCCTTCCTTTTGGGAAAGGGGTATGGAAATTAAAGAGTCGCCACCTAATGGATTTATGGTGCGTTAGGGCACCTAATGCAAACAATTCATGAAACTTGTCTACGTTACCAGAGATTGGGTAAGGGCTTGAAATTACCTTGAGGGGAAGGTGTTAGGTCCCCTCGAGGTACACAATGGTGGTTCCCGGCCAAACCTACATTTAAGGAAGCAAAGACAGAAGGTGAAGTAGGCAGGATTTGACAGTCTAGCCTTGGATTTCAGCCGGCTAAACAAGCAATGAATAAAAGTAGAAGAAAGAGAGATGAGAGAAAGTTTTTGTGTGTGTGTATTTGAACTATTGTCCGTGTGGTTAAGAAGCAGAATGAGAGTGTATATATAGCACTTAGGGAGTAAAACAAATAAGGTAAAGAGAATCATAATTCAATCAATTAAGAGCAGTCAACCAATTAGGGAATCAATTCCAATCGAGAAATCTGGAAAGGACCCCTTTAATTGGGGAGAGTCAGTTAACGGTCAGAACTGGGACTCAATTAAGGTAAGAAATCATACCATATAAGGAGTCAGTACACCATACTGATAATTAATTAATGCAAGTATAATCAATTAAGGTCACAAATAAGGAACAAGTGAAAATCTCAGCATATACCAATTTTAACAGGACAGTCATTCAAATCAGTAAAAAAATCTCAAAGAATACTGATTTATAGGAAAGAATTATTCAAATCCCTAAATAGAAATCAGCTAAGTAAAAAATCCCCAAAGAATACAGATTTTAACGGGGAAAAACATTTGAATCCCTCAATAGAATTAGTTAATAAGACTTGTTCATAGAAATCAACATAATAATGAAACAAAATTGAAGAAATCAATATGACAAATAGAAATATCTAAGGTTGAAGAATATACATGAGAATTAGTCAAGATCATGAAGAACACTTAGTTTAATTACTAAGAAGTTAGGAAAAGCTTTGAAGAAAGTCTGGGATGAACCTTAATTTCAGAAAGAGTGAATAAAATCGAATCAATTAACTAGAACAAAAGATTTTTAAAATAAAACACCCAATAATAATCGAATCATCCCAGATCTATGAAGATATGAACAGATTCAAAGACTAGTGAAACTAGGGTTTTTAGAAATAGTAGAAGTAAAAGAAAAGCGGTCGAAAATCATAGATTTGAACCAAAATAGTCAAGAAACAGTACTCACAACGAGAATGGCCATAGATAGGCACGTGAGAAATGTTTCGAATAGAACCAGGTTAAATCTCTTCAAGATTCTCTTATAAATCAATGAAGTCGAACAACCAGAAAATGTAACAGGCCGGCAAGGACTGGAAAATCCATAGAAACCCCATAGACGAGGAGTTTTGCAGGTGACGGCGGCTAGTTTTTTAGGGGGTGATTGAGAGAGAAGGGAGAGGAGGGATTCAGGGGCGGCCGGGTTGAGTGAAACGAATGGGGTTAGGGTGTTGGGGGATTGATTATGGTAGGTTTAATCGTGGACCGTTGATCAAAATGATCAGCGACCATGATTAAACGGGTGATTGGGTCGGGTGTATAGGTTTGGGCCTAAGGGGATTGGGCAATATTTTAAAGGGGTTCAAGCTAATGTTTGAGGGGATTAGGTCTGAAAATAAAAGGCTATTTATTAAATACCACTTAATTGATAAAATAATTTATAAAAAACAGTTAATAAACGGTAAAAAATGATTTTTATGCATAAAATTGATTTAAAATAATTATCTAATATTATAAAAATACAAAAGGTCATTTTCTTGTGATATAAGGTTTATACACTTGTGGGCTATTACTGCAAAGTTATTGCAATTATAACCCTAAAATATAAGTACGGCTATTCGTAAAATAATTAAAGCTTAGTGTAAATATAAATGATAAAATTAAGCAATAAAATTTTCATAAAACCAACGGTGATGCAATTAGTAATTGTCTATATGATAAAAAATACTAGGATAAATTAATTAATAAATCTTTTAAAATGTAGAAATTATGGAAAAATATTAATTGATGCTCATGCATTGTTTTGAAAAGATATATGCATTTTGGAAATAATATAGGAAAAAATTGGGTATCAACAGCTGCCCCTCTTTATCCAAGAAGGATAAAAGAGTTGGCGGGGTAAAGATATGATGGCCAATTTTGATCGAGTAAGGTGTTTTGAGAGACATAGGCCGCACTCTTATTTCCGAGCTGCCTACATATCCCTGGTTTTACAGGAATCAGGTCGTGTGTAGTTCTGGATTCATCGACGGAGTATACCGATGAAGTTACCACAAGGATGGTCACAAAATTTTGGGATAGGTGAAGAATGGTTATGGTGATTGGTTGGGTTTAGATAATATGAAGGAAATGAGAGAGATTTCTCCCATTGGGGTAATGGTTGCTCATTGGGTCACCTTCAAGTAAAGAGATACTGCGAGCATATATTTGTGCGGGAATTTAAACATGATGCAGATTCCCTTCGGACCATGAGAATTGTCTTCGGACGGTTAGGATGACGTCTTTAGACCATGATGTCCTAGGCCATGAATTGTTCAGTGAGGGATTCACAGGCCATTAAATGATGTTCTCGGGCCATGAAAATGGTGCCTCCGAACCATGACACCTTTGAATAATGATATGCAACTTTGAGAGATCCTCAGACCATGGCATGGTGTCTTTCGGCTATGAGGATGATGCCTTTAGAATATGACGCCTTTGGACAAGTTGGCAACATTTTAGCCCATGAGATGCAACAACATGATGCTAAGAGCAACAAGACAAGTCTTAGTCTTGTGAAGTTTAGGGCATAGCTTAGCCCAAAAGAAGAGCAAATAGATAGTACCAGAGAGACAGAGCTTAGTCTCGGCAAGATTCGGGACAGGGCTTAGTCCCATGCAAGTAAAGGCAGAGCTTAGCCTTATGCAAATATGGAGGCAGGACTTAGCCTCATGCAGATGGAGACAGAGCTTTGTCTCATGCAAGATTCGGGACAAAGCTTAGTCCCGTGCAAATGAAGGCAAAGCTTAGCCTTATGCAAATATGGAGGCAGGGCTTAGCCTCATGTAGATGGAGACATAACTTAGTCTCATGCAATATTCGGGACAGGGCTTAGTCCCATGCACGTGAAGGCAGAGCTTAGATTTATGCAAATATGGAGGAAGGGCTTAGCCTCATGCAGATGGAGACAAAGCTTAGTGTCATGCAAGATTCGGGACAGGGCTTAGTCCCATGCAAATAAAGGCAGAGCTTAGCCTTATGCAAATATGGAGGCAGGGCTTAGCCTCATGCAGATGGAGACAAAGCTTAGTGTCATGCAAGATTCGGGACAGGGCTTAGTCCCATGCAAATAAAGGCAGAGCTTAGCCTTATGCAAATATGGAGGCAGGGCTTAGCCTCATGCATATGGAGACGGAGCTTAGTCTCATGCAAGATTCGGGACTGGGATTAGTCTCGTGCAAATGAAGGCAGAGCTTAGCCTTATGCAAATATGGAGGCAGGGCTTAGCCTCATGCATATGGAGACGGAGCTTAGTCTCATGCAAGATTCGGGACTGGGATTAGTCTCGTGCAAATGAAGGCAGAGCTTAGCCTTATGCAAATATGGAGGCAGGGCTTAGCCTCATGCAGATGGAGACAAATCTAGTCTCATGCAAGATTCGGGACAGGGCTTAGTACCATGTAGAATAGAATAAATAGCCAATGATAGAAGAGTTTTCTTAGCTGGTAGTAGACTTCAGTATCACAGTTTTTATGAAGATTGTGACTTCGAAGCATGTATATTATTTTTTCTTAAATCCAAAGAAAAATTGTGAGTTCTGTAAAGGGGAGGTCGGTTCGTGCCCCTGTCGGCTTACTTGACTTGCTTTTCTCGGTCTGAAGATCCTGTTCAAATAATTGGGGGTAGCGTTTTCTAAACAGAGTTATTTCAAAAGCAAGCATGCGTAGTTTTCAAATTCATTGTAAAATATATGTTTTTTAGAAAATTGGTTAAATGGACCAGTGACTGTGATACGATTCGAGACATTGTGACTTCTTCTGTCATAGAATTTTGAGGGTCCTCCTCAAAATTCTGCCCCAGTTAGATGTATAAGCATCTATGACTACTGTATATGCTGCGATTGTTGAATTTGCTTCGGAATTTTGAGTGTCCTCCTTAAAATTTTGCCCTAGTTTCTGATTATGGGGGAATAGAGATTTTTATTGAATTGTGACCGAACCCACAGGGCTGCCTATGTATCCCCTCTTAAACAGGAATCAGGTCGAGCGTAGTTCAATTTACATCATTGCGGAAAACTCAAACAGTTACACGTAGTATCGCTTGACTACATCTGAATTAATTGGCTTTGGCCAGACTTCTCCATCCATTTCTGCGAGTATGAGTGTTCCTCCCGTCAATACTTTGTGAACAATTTAAGGACCTTGCTAGTTGGGAGAGAATTTCCCTTTGGCTTCATCTTGATGCGGGAAGATCTTCTTCAACACTAGCTTCCCCGGTGTGAAATGTCTTGGCTTGACTCTTTTGTTGAAAGCTATGGACATTCTGTTCTGATAAAGCTGGTCGTGACATACTACATTCATCCCCTTTCCGTCTATGAGGGCTAGCAGCTCATAACGGTTCATATCCATTCCGCATCGTTAAGCTCAGCTTCCTGTATGATCCTCAAAGAAGGAATCTTCACTTCGGCAAGAATAATAGCTTCAGTAGCGTAAAACAGTAAGTAGGGAGTTACCCTGATTGATGTGTGGATTGTGGTACGATATCCCAGTAAAGAAAATGGTAGCTTCTCGTGCCATTGCTTATGATTTTCTACCATCTTTCTTAGTATCTTATTGATATTCTTGTTGGCGGCTTCTACGTCTCCATTCATCTGAGGTCTATAGGTTGTGGAATTCTCGTGCTTGATTTTGAAGGTTTACACATGGCTTTCATTAGATCGTTGTTGAGATTGGCCGCATTGTCAATGATGATCGACTCCAGAACTTCGAATCGGCAAACAATCCGATCACGGACAAAATCTGCCACGACTTTCTAGTCACTGCCCTGAAAGATGCTGCTCCGACCCATTTGGTGAAGTAATCGATAGCTACTAGGATGAACCAATGCCCATTTGAGGCGTTGGGCTCGATTGGACCAATGACATCCATTCCCTAAGCGGCGAATGGCGAAGGTGAGCTTGTTGCATTGAGTTCATTTGGCGGCACTTTTATCATATATGCATGTACTTGACATTGGTAGCATTTTGGACATATTAGACGCAATCTGTCTCCATGGTCATCCAGAAATAACCGGCCCTGAGTATCTTCTTGGCCAAGACAAATCCATTCATATGCGGGCTGCAGGTTTCGGCATGTATCTCTTCTAGCAACTTAGAATCTTCTTTCACGTCGACACACCTCAACAATCCCAAATCAGGAGTTCTTCTATATAGGGTTCCTCCACTATGGAAGAAATTGTTGGACAATCTCTGAAGATAGCTTGTTCCTTTCTCCATGTCTCGTCGTGATGTCCCAGAATCAGCCGAAGGCTCCATCTAACACTATAAGGTAGAGTAGCAGTCCAACTAGTTGCAGCATCTTTCTTCAACATCTTAAAAATTAGCTCACGTATGACTGTGGACTGGGCTATGAACCGACTGATGTAGTTTAGCCATCCTAGAAAACTCATTACATATTTCTTACTCTTCGGCGGTAGCAGCTCCTAGATGACTTTGACTTTTGATGGATCCAATTCTATCCCTCGGCGGCTGAAAATGAACCCAAGTAGCTTTCCTACAGGGACCCCGAATGCACATCTTGTAGGGTTTAATTTCAGGTTGTACTTATGTAGTCTGTCGAGAACTTCCTCAAATCTGCTATATGATCTATGGATTTCTTGGATTTGATGATGACGTCGTCCACATACACCTCGATCTCCTTATGTATCATGTTCATGAAAAATGGTAGTCATAACCCTCATGTAGGTGGCCCCAGCATTCTTTAGACCGAATGGCATCATCTTTTTACAATACACCCACCATAGTGTAATGAAGGATGTTTTCTCTGCGTCTTCTTCGTCCATCCAAATCCGATGATAACCGGTGAAGCAATCTACAAAGGACTAGAGTTCATGCTTGGCGTAATTGTCGATCAGAATATGTATGTTTAGTAGCGGGAAATCATCCTTGGGACTTGCTCTGTTTAGATCCCGATAATCAACATAGACTCTGACTTTCCCATCTTTCTTTGGGACTGGCACAATGTTGGCTAACCATGTTGGGTATTCAACCACCCTGAGGACCTTGACGTTGATTTTCTTGGTGACCTCCTTTTTGATTTTCAGACTCATATCAGGCCTGAATTTCCTGAGTTTTTGCTTTACTGGCGGACATATTGGGTTTAAGTGAAATTTGTGAGCCACAATAGATGTACTTAACCCGGTCATATCATCGTATGACCATGCAAAGATGTCCCCATACTATTTCAGGAACTGTGTGTACTCTTCTTTTTCTGATGGTGATAAGTGAATGTTGATGCGGGTCTCCTTGACTGTTTCGGAATCTCCTAAGTTGATTATCTCAATTTCGTCCAGGTTGGAATTGGGCTTGTTCTCAAAATCCTCTACTTCCCTGACGATTTCCTCGGGTATGACATCCTCTTCTTCTGAATCACTATCCTTTTGTTGTGTTGCCTCTTTACATGTCACAGTTGTTGGTTCATCAAGATAGGAAATAGTAATGTTGTATAGATAAAGATATGAGAGAAAATAGTAATAATAAATATTGATCCATTGAAACATAAAAGAGATTTTCAATAATTTAAACAACGTTTTTGGAACTTTGGAGGTTTTATTTAGAACAAATGCAAAAAGGGAAATCATTTTCTTAGAAAACAATAAAATAAACATTGTTGTTCAGCCTTGCTACCTTGGGACTCGTCGGGCCTTGGATGGTCTGACAGTCCAATTCTAGAGGAATGATCCTTTCTCCACAGCTCGGATGATAGGGCCTTCCTCCTCCTCCTCCTCAACAATTACACAACAGTGCATGTCCTCATCTTCTAGGAACAAGTTCCTCAAGGCAGCCAATGCTTTTTCCTCCTCTGAGCCCCATATGATGTTGGTCTGGTGGAAAGTCTGACTCAGGTGTGGTACAGGCTGCTCAAGTGGATAGTACGGACCATGCCACGGTGGTGAGAAGTCATTGTATTCTTGCCAGGTGCACCGATACCCTAGCTCAAAGGTTGTACCATGACGTTTCAACTGTATTGGCTTAGAGATACCCTGAAGGTTTTTGCCAAGATCCTTGTCGGGTTCATATCCTCTCCACGCTAGTATACTTTCTACCTTGTTGCTCCACCACTTATCTTTCTCAATTGCATTGACCCGCTCGATGTGATGATATGTTTCTCCCCCGAGACTTCTTTTATTCTCAACCACCGGGATAGTCTGACAGTTGTAAATGGGGTTGCTCTCATCTCCATGGATAATCACCTATTGATGGTTACATTCAACTTCGCTTCCTGATGCAAAGTTGATGCCACATCCCCAGCGACGTGTATCCATAGTTGTCCCAACAATAGATTATAGGATGTGGATATGTCCAGCACTTGAAACTCAACATCAAACCATGTAGGCCCTATCTGTAAACAGAGATTGATTTCCCCAATGGTAGTCCTGTGAGACCCGTCAAATGCCTTCACATTCATTGTCCCTTCTTGTATTTCATACATGGCTTTGCCCAACCTCTTCAGTGTTATCAATGGGAAAATATTAAGACCGGATCCCCCATCTATCAGAATTATGGCAATAAAATTGTCCTCACATTGCACGATAATATGTAGTGCTTTGTTATGATTCAAACCCTCGGGTGAAAGCTCATCCTCGTGGAAGGTGATTTTATGACTTTCTCGCACCTGTCCTACCATATTGGCCATTTCTCCACCAGAGATATTGTTAGGTACATATGCTTCACTTAACACCTTTAAGAGAGCATTCCTGTGTACTTCTGATCTACAGCAGTGACAGGATGGATATCTGAGCAAGAGTCTTGTTCAAACGATCTGTGACTGAATACTCTTTTGCTTTCACTTTCCTCCAAAGGTCGTCCGGGCCTATTTCAATAGCGGGTGGTCTGTTAGAAGCCTGCTTACTGGATTCTCCCAAATGCTCTGGTGTATAGACTCTTCCCGTTCTGGTCATCCCTTGCGCAGCGCCGTATTCTTCTATTTTGTTCTTTCCTCTTCTTCTAGCTTTGGCCACATAATCCCAAGGTATAGACTTAGTGTTGAAAGGTGGCGTGGTTGACACTGTCACTGTGAAAGGTGTGGTTACTTCCACCTCGAATGGAACATGCACAACTGCGGGGGGTGCTATCTCAACTTCAAATGGAATTGATGCATCTACCTCAACCTCCACTGGCGGCTGTATTTGTACTATAATAGGATTGAGCGTGATTGCGGATTTCTTAGGATTTTCACCCTTTTTGATAATCCCAATCGATCCCTCAGGATCCCATTCCTCATTTTTCTCTATCCCATTGACACCTTCACCCCTATGATCTGGGAGGGTTGTTGCGAACGTTGGGTGTATCTTCTTTGGCCTGAATTACCTTATTATCGATCAAGGTCTTGATCTTATCCTTTAGTGTTCGGCACTTGTCAATGGTGTGCCCTTTCATGCCAGAAAGATATGCACATGTCTTGTTTGGGTTGAGCCATTGGGATGGATTCTCGAAGGTCACAGCAGGGATAGGAGTGACATAACCAACAACCTTCAGCCTTTCATACAGCTGGTCAATGGGTTCGGCAATGGCAGTGTATTGTCTAGGTGACTGAAAGTGAGAGGGTTGGGAGTTATATGTGTGATAAGCAGTGACTGGTTGGGAATATCTGGGAGGTGATGGTTGATATGTGGGTGGAGGTGCTTTGTATGTAAGTGGAGAGGTTTGATATACAAGTGGATTTTTGGGTCCTTGGGTGACCATTACTGTTCCTTCATCTTTCTTCTTTGATATACCCCCTGACTGCAAATGCTTTGTTTGTGGCCTGCAATGCTTCAAATTTTGTCACCATACCGATTTTAATGCCCTCTTCAATCCTTTCTCCGAGTTTGATGATATCGGAGAACTTGTTGTTTTCAATAACCATCAATCTTTCATAGTACTTCGGATCCTGTTCTCTAACGAAGAACTTGTTCATCTGTTCCTCGTCCAATGTTGGCCTAACTTTGGCTGCTTCTGACCTCCAACGAGTGGCATACTCGCGGAAGATCTCAGTGGGCTTCTTCTTTAAGTTCTGAATGCAGAAGACATCCGGCGCATTCTCTGTGTTAAACCTGAATTTGTCCATGAATTCAGACGCCATACTCACCCAGTTGGCCCACTTCTTGGGATCCTGGCTGATGTACCAGGATAAAGCATCTCCTCTAATACTCCTCATGAAAAGCTTCATTCGGGTCCTTTCATCATTTCCGACCCCTACAATCTTGTCGCAATATGTCCTCAGGTGAACCCTGGGATCACCTGTTCCGTCAAACATTTCGAACTTGGGAGGTTTGTAATTCTCCGACAGTTCTATGTCGGGTTGTATGCATAGGTCTTCATAGTTCAGACCTTCTATCCCTTTGCTCCGTTCGACGCCTTGAACCCGACTCGTCAACTTCTTGAGCTCTTTAGCCAAGTTCTTAATGTGTAGGTCCTTCTCAGTGGATTCTGGTGTATAGGATAAGGGCTGAGTGTAGTGAGGTAGGGTTTCCACGTATATAGGGTTGTTTTGGTGACCGGAAGTTTGGGTATAATGACGATCATTGGAGGAATTCTGGGGTTCAGGAATGACCGGCGGGGTGTTTTGTGGAATGTGGTAGGTTTTTTGCTGGTATAGTGGTGGGATAGTTTGATTTTATGGTGGGGTTGTATAATGGTGAGGTGCAGGAGGATTCTGTGGGCGTTGGTTGGGTATGTTTTGCGGTGGTGCGGGGTTCTGACTGTTTGAATGGTTGACATCTGGGATATTGAGTGTGAGTGATAGATTTTCTAAGCTCCGGACCTGCTCGAGCTCACCCTGGAGTTCTAGTATTTTCTCCTCAAGTCGTGATACCATATCATTTGGGTTCGGAGTACCTCGACCATCAGAAGCTTCTCCATGTTCAGCATGTATGTTGTTGTCTTTTCTGGTGCCATTCAAATCATCCATCTTTGCTTTCCCTTTGCCTTTTGGTGGACTAGGAGGAGGAGAAAGTGGAAGGCCCCTGGATCTAGTATGATAAGTTGATGATGCCAGTATGCGTGAACCAACCTTTGGGGAATGGGAATAGTAAAAACTAAAATAAAAAAAACAAAAGGTAGCCAAGTCAGAGAGAGTTCTAAAAAGAGTATTTGTGGTATTTAAATACATATTGCGGAATGTAAATTCGCGTCTTATTTTGGGAGCCTCATTGTGCCCGAGGTAGGCCTAACGAAAAATTGTTTTGGAGAATTTAGATGCCAATAATTGCCTCATTTCATTAATATAAAAATAGATGAATCCAACACGACACTAAAAAGATAGGTCACTATTGGCATTTGGCCTTATTACATTTAGGAAAAAAGGTAAATCTAATCTACTTGGTACCAGAAGGACCTTCCCCAGGCTTGATCTTTCTGGCTCCATCAATCAGGTCCCCTAGTTCGCGCATGCCCAACAACAGGTATACTCTTGACAAATGTCCTCCATCGCTTCCTTCAACATTCTGGCAGTCAGCGACCCTCTTTCTTGTCTTTCCTTCTAGCTCCATCAAACCTTGTTCCAGATATTCTACCCTATCATTGGAGGTGATAGCCATTTCCCTCCATTCCTTGATTAGTCTCTTGTATGTCTCGTGTATCTCCTGATGGTCGGCCTCGGAGTCATGAATCCTCTTACGCAACCAGCTTCTATCAACATGTTATTTGGTTGGATGTCTAACAGAGAAGGAAAATTTCCCAGGACCTTCTTCACATGTTTTTTGTCACTAGAGGAAAGATCTTCCCGCTAGTCTAGTAGCAGTGGTGGTATATTTTGGACCATGCCAAACCTGGGGACCTCGTGCCTTATTTTCTGAAAAACAAATAAAATTTAGGCCTTTTCCCCCTCCAGATTCGACTATTTATATATCGATGATTAGCATATTGGCATTTAGTTCTCCAAAATTCATGCATAGAACGTGGTTATGTCCGTTGGGATTATGGAAACCCCGGTGGATTTTTGGATAAGGTTTGTCTTAAAGGGTTATTATGTGGACAACATATTAACCCGGCTAGGCTTGACCATGATGCATGTACAGTTATAATCAGAGTAGGGTTGCTATGGGGGTCTAGACTGGTACCCTCAAACGAACAACTTGAGGGGGAAAGGAACGGAACCATCGATTGCACCGCTGATCGACTAGTTTTACTGCAAATAAGCCTTTCCGAATTTAAAGGGTGATACATAGGAAGAGAGCAACCACTCATCAAGCGTTTCTAAAGGATTGATTACGCACGAGTAGAATATGATGTTGAGCATGATTTATGCAGCAACAAATAACATGTCTTCACGTATTTGCACGTTAGGAAAATAATAAATGCGGTATTTAATAATTAAGATGTTTAAGAAAGTAAAATAAAGAAATAAGTCAGTTTCTGCAGTAAAGGAAATCATAAATGCTTCAAAACGGGCAATTAAATTCACATAATGGGAAAGGGAAAGGGTGCACACATATTAACAAAAGAATCATGCTTAAGACTAATTTACAAAGAGCAAGTTTGTTATGGTAAAAGCCAAAAATGGCCCCAGAAGAGTCGCCATGCTGTCGCGCCTCCTTTTTTCCTCGCGGAATCGGGTTTCGACATTCATTTGGGACAACTCCCTTCCTTTTGGAAAAGGGGTATGGAAATTGAAGAGTCGCCACCTAACGGATTTATGGTGCGTTAGGGCACCTAATACAAGCAATTCATGAAACCAGTCTACGTTATCAGAGATTGGGTAAGGGCTTGAAATTACTTTGAGGGGAAAGTGTTAGGCACCCCTCGAGGTCCACAATGGTGGGTCCCGGCCAAACCTACAGTTAAGTAAGCAAAGACAGAAGGTGAAGTAGGAAGGATTTGATAGTCTAGCCTTGGCTTTCAGCCGGCTAAACAAGCAATTAATACAAGTAGCAGAAAGAGAGATGAGAGAAAATTTGTGTGTGTGTGTTTGAACTATTGTCTGTGTGTGTTTGAACTATTGTCCGTGTGTTTAAGAAGAAGAATGAGACTGTATATATAGCACTTAGGGATTAAAACACATAAGGTAAAGAGAATCACAGTTCAATCAATTAAGAGTAGTCAACCAATTAGGGAATCAATTCCAATCGAGAAATCCGGAAACGACCCCTTAAATTGGGTAGAGTCAGTTAACCGTCAAAACTGGGACTAAATTAAGGTAATAAATCATACCATATAAGGAGTCGGTAAAATACCAAACCATACTGATAATTAATTAAGGCAAGTATAATCAATTAAGGTCACAAATAAGGGAACTAGTGAAAATCTCAGCAAATACTAATTTTAATAGGACAGTCATTCGAATCAGTAAAAAAATCTCAAAGAATAATAATTTTATAGGAAATAATTATTCAAATCCCTAAATAGAAATCAGCTAAGTAAAAAATATCCCCAAAGAATACTGGTTTTAACGGGGGAAATTCGAATCCCTGAATAGAATTAGTTAATGAGACTTGTTCAAAGAAATCAACACAATAATGAAACAAAATTGAAGAAATCAATATGACAAACAAAAACATCTAGGGTTGAAGAATATACCTGAGAATTAGTCAAAATAATGAATAACACTTAGTTTAATCACTAAGAAGTTAGGAAAACCTTTGAAGAAAGTCTAGGACGAACCCTAATTTCAGAAAGAGTGAATAAAATCGAAGCAATTAAAATAGAACAAAATATTTTTAAAAGAAAACACCCAATAATACTTGAATCATCTCAGATTTATGAGATCTGAACAGATTCAAAGACTAGTGAAACTAGGATTTCCAGAAATAGTAGAAGTAAAAGAAAATCGGTCGAAAACCATAGATTTGAACCAAAATAGGCAAGAAACAGTACTCACAACGAGAATGGTCATAGATAGGCCCGTGAGAAAGTTTTCGTACAGAACCAGGTTGAATCTCTTCAACATTCTATCATAAATCAATGAAGTCGAACAACTAGAAGATGTAACAGGTCGGCAACGGCCGAAAAATCCATAGAAACCTCATAGACGGGGAGTTTTGCAGGTGACGGGGCTAGGTTTTTAGGTGGGGATTGAGAGGGAATGGAGAGGAGGAGGGATTCAGGGGCGGCCGGGTTGAGTGAAAATAATGGGGTTAGGGTGTTAGGGGATTAATTATGGTAGGTTTAATCTTGGACCGTTGATCAAAATGATCAATGGCCACGATTAAATGGGTGATTGGGTCGGGTGTATAGGTTTGGGCCTAAGGGGTTTGGGCTAATGTTTGAGGGGTTTAGGTCCGAAATCAAAAGGCTATTTATTAAATACACACTTAATTGATAAAATAATTTATAAAAAATAGTTAATAAATGATAAAAAATGATTTTATATGCATAAAATTGATTTAAAATAATTACCTAATATTATAAAAATACAAAAGGTCATTTTCTTGTGATATAAGGTAATTATACACTTGTGGGCTATTACTGCAAAGTTATTACAATTATAACCCTAAAATGTAAGTACGACTATTCGTAAAATAATTAAAGCTTATTGTAAATATAAATGCTAAAATTAAGCAATAAAATTATCATAAAACAAATGGTAATGCAATTAATAATTGTTTATATGGTAAAAAATACTGGGATAAATTAATTAAAAATCTTTTAAAATGTAGAAATTATGGAAAAATATTAATTAATGCTCATGAATTTTTTTGAAAAGGTATATGCATTTTGAAAATAATATAGGGAAAAATTAGGTATCAACAGGAGACACCTGAAGCAACACCCTCTCCCCCACCATGAATGTCACATCACAAACCTTACGGTCGGCATAACTCTTTTGCCTGGACTGAGCTGTACGAAGGCGATCCTCAATAATCTTAACCTTGTCCAAGGCCTCTTGTACTAAATCTGTACCCAACAACCGATCCTTCCTCGACTCAAACCACCCAACTAGCGACCTACACCGTCTACCATATAATGCCTCATAGGGAGCTATATGAATGCTTGACTGGTGGCTATTACTGTAGGCAAACTCTGCAAGGGGGAAGAACTGATCCCAAGAACCTCAAAAGTCAATAACATAGACACAAAGCATATACTCTAAGATATGAATAGTACGCTCGGACTGTCCGTCTGTCTGAGGATGAAATGTTGTGCTCAACTCAACCCGTGCACCCAACTCACGTTGTACTGCCCTCCAAAAATGCGAGGTAAACTGTGTACCTCGGTCAGAAATGATAGACACGGGCACACCATGAAGACGGTCGATCTCCCGAATATAAATCTCTGCTAACTGCTCCGAGGAATAAGAAACTGTCACAGGAATGAAATGCACTAACTTAGTCAGCCTCCCCATAATAACCCAAACAGCGTCGAACTTCCTTTGAGTCTGTGGGAGTCCAACAACAAAGTCCATAGTGATACGCTCCCACTTCCACTCAGGAATCTCCATCTGCTGAAGCAAACCACCTGGTCTCTGGTGCTCATACTTCACCTGCTGACAATTCAAGCACCGAGCTACATAAGCAACTATATCCTTTTTCATCCTCCTCCACCAAAAATGATGCCGAAGGTCCTGGTACATCTGGCAGCCCCCGGTGAATAGAATATCGAGAACTGTGAGCCTCCTTAAGGAAAAACTCACGAAGCCCATCAACATTAGGCACACATACTTGACCCTGGATCTTCAAAATGTCGTCATCTCCAACTGTAACCTGCTTGGCACCATCATGCTGAGCTATGTCCCTAAGGACCATCAAGTGCGGGTCATCATACTGCCGCTCTCTGATACGCTCAAACAAGGAAGACTGAGCGATTGTGCAAGCTAGAATACGGATGGGCTCTGAAATATCCAAACTCACAAACTGATTGGCCAAAGTTTGAATATCTGAAACTAACGGCCTCTCACTGACCAGAATGAACGCAAGGATGCCCATACTCACGGCTTTCCTACTCAATGCATCAGCTACTACATTGGCCTTTCCCGGATAATACAGTATGGTGAGATCATAATCTTTCAATAGCTCTCACCATCTCCTCTGCCTCAAATTGAGATCCTTTTGCTTGAACAAATACTGAAGGTTGCGATGATCCGTGAAAACCTCACATGGCACGCCATAAGATAGTGCCTCCAAATCTTCAACGCGTGAAAAATGGCTACCAACCCCAAGTCATGAACGGGTTAATTCTTCTCATGAACCTTCAACTGCCGAAACGCATATGTAATCATCCTGCCCTCCTACATCAATACTGCTCCGAGCCCAACACGGGAGGCATCACAATATACTGTGTAATATTCTGAACCTGATGGTAATACCAACACCGGTGATGTAGTCAAAGTTGTCTTGAGCTTCTGAAAGTTCGCCTCACACTCGTTCGACCATATAAATGGGGCACCCTTCTGGGTTAACCTGGTCATCGGGGCTGTTATAGATGAAAACTCTCCACAAACCGATGGTAATAACCCGCCAAACCCAAGAAGCTCCTGATCTCCGTAGCTGAAGTAGGTCTAGGCCAGTTCTTGACTGCCTCAATATTCTTAGGAGCCACCTGAATACCCTCTGCTGACACGACATGACCCAAGAAAAAAATTGAATCCAACCAAATCTCGCACTTCGAAAATTTAGCATACAACTGATAGTCCCTCAAAGTCTGGAGCACTATCCTGAGCTGCTGCTCATGCTCCTCCCGACTGCGGGAGTGTATCAAAATTTCATCAATAATCCCAATCAAAAATGAATCCAGGTAAGGCTTGAACACTCGTTTCATCAAGTCCATAAATTTTTCTGGGGCATTAGTCAACCCAAAGAAAATCCCCAAAAACTCATAGTGCCCATATCGCGTCTGAAAAGATGTCTTAGGGACATCAGATGCCCTAATCCTCAACTGATGGTAGCCAGATCTCAAGTCAATCTTTGAAAACACCTTGGCACATTGAAGCTGATCAAAAAAATCATCAATCCTTGGCAACAGTTACTTGTTCTTGGTAGTGACTTTGTTTAATTGTCGATAATCTATACACATTCTCATAGACCCATCCTTCTTCTTCATAAATAACACCGGTGCACCCCAGGGCGAGAAAGTAGGCCTAATAAATCCCTTATCAAGCAAATCATGTAGTTGTTCCTTCAACTCTTTCAACTATGGTGGGGCCATCTAGTATGGCGAAATGGAAATGGGCTGAGTTCCCAGAGCCACATCAATGCAAAAGTCAATATCCATGTCAGGTGGTAATGTGAGGCTAGAATTCATGGTTTAACATGTTATATGCCCTACATTTTATGTGCGTTAATGATAAAATACACTTTTTATGTGCATAATAGAGTCTATTTCATGTGTAGGTGAATTGGAGATGTAAGCCGAGCTAAAGGGATGCAAATACATCGAAAATACGCTCAAAAGGCGAGGAGGAGTGCACCGGGCTATAGTCGGGCGTTTGAGCCCAAACGCCTGACCCTGCCTAGCGTTAGCCAGGCGCCAGAGCCCAAACGCCTGACCCTACCTGGCATTAGCCAGGTGTTAGAGCCCAAACGCCTGCCTTAGCCTGGCGTTATCCAGGCGCTAGGTCCCAAACGCCAGGCCCCTGTTGCGGCTAAATTCGAGTTTTTGAAGAGTTTAAGTGTCTCCCGGTTGGAATAGAAGTCTCCTACACGTTTAGGGTTTATCCCAAACATATAAATAGACTCCAAAACACAACTTGAAGGGGAATTCGAAGAGAGGAAGTCATTAAAGTAAAGAAAAACATGTGGATTACTACTCAGCAAAGCAAAAACACTGATTTTTATCTCCTTAGTTCATTACTCTGTAATTCAATTATGCACGCTATTTTAGATTTGATATTTATGAATATGAGTAGCTAATTTATTTAATATAGGGTTTTGGTGGAACCCGTTGGGGGACAACTTATGGTGATATTAATATAGTTTGGTTGATTGTTCATCTCTATTTGTTCAACTACGTTATTGTTGTAGCTAATTGAATGGCCATCAATTAGCTGTGCCTATTTAGTGTGTATCTACTTGAGAGAGAGAGTGCATATTTAGGTAATTTTTTGAACAACACCACTCCCAGAGTATAGACGAAAGTCATAACCAAGGGTTTAGAAGTTGGATTAGAAATAACGATACTTCGGATGCAATCTAAAGTGAACTGTCAAGCAATCTAGCTAGAGTAACTTGAGAGAGTGCGTCTATTAAATTATTGTAAGTACTTGAGAGAGATTTATGGTAGATAGAGTGATCATGATTGATAGATATAATTAATCAAGTTATAGGAAATATATGAGAAGTAAGTTCACCAACGGGGGAAACAATAACCTTAGACCTTTATCATAATTGTTTACAACACATTGTTAGTAATTGTTAGTTATTATTATTGTTAGCAGAATTAGTAAAAGATCACCAATTTATACTAAAATGTCTTGAGAGAATTGATTGAGTAAAAGTTGCGTATTCTAAAGATTTGATTGATATGTAAATTCCTTGTGGGATCGACTCTGGGCATAATACCCCGGATTATATTTGCAACGCCCATTTAGTATTTTATTAGACATAGTTGAGCATGATCAAAATTTTGGCGCCGTTGTCGAGGAATTAACGGTATTATCAATTGAGTTAGAATAAATACAAAAAAAGTCTAAAATATAGTCAATTTTCTTTAAAAATTCTCGTTTTTATATTGAAAGTTTAATGTTTGCTAATGTGTTGCAGGTGCATGCCTAGAAAATCATCAAGGACTGGTGAAGTAGTTGAACCCTTATCAGACCCCGAGAAAGTTTTCAAGGCCATA